>BQNB010010190.1:8370-84641 GCA_026074375.1 Tanacetum coccineum
AAAAATATCTTGGTAGATTTTGGACATATTATCTTCGTTTCTCTCCCAAATATCATATTCACATCTTCTTATAGCAATATATTCTTCATTGGTTCCAAGCGAGTACTGAATAGCTTCAAACTTCTTTGCTTTACACATTCTTTTGTGAGGTTGTTCATCAATGGATTCGGATGTATTGTAATATTTATGCTTCGTCTGACTTTGTTCATCTTCCTTTTTGGTGTCGCATTTTTCACGTGTTATCAGATAAGGTTTGAAGAACGAGTCAGTAGTAGTATTGTTACTACTCAAGATTCTGTCATCCATTCGTCTCTTATTCCAACTCCCATTCATCCAAGCATGGAACAATACTTTTTTAGTTCTTCCATCTATTTTCATATGTTTATCAAATGATGAATTTATTCACGATATGAAATCAAGTGGATCTATCCCCCCGTTATCTCCTTCGTCCAACATTTCTTCTTCTCCATCGTATGATTTGGGAGAAAATTTCTCAACAAGTTCTTCCCAAACGGTGATTTTTCTTTCTCCCTCGTTTATCCACCATTGTTTTACGTCATCGGCTAGTGAGAGAGGAAAGACTATCATTCATAGTTGATGGGAATCCACACCAGGAATGTAGATTAAATCAATCATTTCAATCACTTTAGCAATGTGGTCCATCATGTCTTCGTCAATCCATCCGTGGTATGCATTCTTATGTAATTCCACCAAAAATTCCTTGCTGAGTTCAATGTTTATATCGTTACTGGTGATAGAAAGATTCGATTTAATTTGAGCATTTACTACGTATTCTTCTAAAGTTGGTTCTGCTATGAATTTTTATGGTATCTTCTTCAGTCTACTAGCTCTGATAAGTATGATCTGTAACAAGGGCAAAAATATCAGCAGGATTTGCTCGGAAAAAAGATAGAAAAAATTTTAACACGGAAATCAAATATAAAAACTTAGATTTTGATTCTGTTCTAGATGATCGATACGCCGTATTCAATAGAAGTGAATACGTCGTATTAATCGATTGAATGAATACGATGTATTAGACAGAAAGTTGGATACGCCATATCCAATGGAAGTGGATACGACGTATCGAGTTATCTACCAGAACAGTGTATTGCGAAAATAATTAAATACGCAAACAATTAAACACACATATATACAAGCAAACAATTAAACTGACATATATACAAAATATACAAAATATACAAGAATATACACTAATCTAATTAACACTACTCCTAAGGGTTAGATCTAATCTAATGTTAAAAACCAAAACATAAAATAAAATCAAGATTAATTTTCACTCCCCGGCAGCGGCGCTAAAAATTTAATGTGTCGTTATGTGGTGTATACTTTTATGATTCAAGTTTTAAATTTATATTTTGCCGACTTAACCAAAACAATACTTTAACAGGCAGTGTACCCGGTCGGTGGCAGATTCATGATAAGTAGGGTGTAGAACACTTGAAGCAAGGTTAAATCTCTTAATTTATTTATATTTTGGTTTATCTAATCTAAGTTAATTCTAATTTAAGTCAAACCTATGCTAATCCTATGTTAGTTCTAATCCTAATTCTAACAGGTAAACGGGGGGTTTCAGCCTGAGAGACTGGCACGTGTTTGTTTGGTGACTATAATCAATTCAAGACACTTTAACACACGCAAGCAAATTAACAGAAGATAAAAGAGCGGTCGAGCCTAATGATAGAAAACTGTAGTAGCCATCATTAATCCGATTAGAAGTTGGTTTGTTTATTTAGTGCAATGATCACTTATCTCGAAGAGGTATATCATTCTTAGACTTAGGCAGGACTTCATCCTAAGACCTAGACACATTAATTCTGTCACAATTAAAGCATCCACATAAAGCATCCTTATTAACCCGAGATATAAGCTATCTTAGGGATTAAAGCCATGTGATCTTGTTAACCCTAGCTCATAGAGGACTTTACCCATTACTGATTATGGTAATATTAGACACTATAGAAGTCGTACTGTCCAACTATCCAATGGAATCAGAACATTATTAGTTTGAATTATCTTTATTCACCTACTAGTATAACAATGTTCAATAAACAAAGGCAATTCCGTTAGAACTATTTAAGCAGAAGCGTAATCCTTAGCCTTGATTTTTAGAAGGAAAATACTTGTGAATCCAATAATTCTAGATGTATAAATCACTAATGAGATTTATCCCGGCATCTAGATTACCTTGGTCGAATACACTAGGTCCCAGTTGAATGATAGGTCGCATACCAAAAGCACGTAAACAAGTATGAATTGATAAACATAAACAAGCAATCAACGATAAATTAAGCAATCAAGAAATAAACAAAACCAAACATTCAGATCTTCATAATAACGGCTAATACCCGAAGGTATTAGCCTTCAAACATCATAATTAATACAAGAGTAATTGTTTTACCCAAGGTAAACTAACCAAGTTAACGAATGATACCAAAAACGACGATATACCAAAGTATAGAGAAATTACACATAGACTTCTAATGGATGGGAATGCCGTTGCATGACCTCTGCAATCTCTTTTTCTCCTCTGAAAATCAACTTTTATGGTTTATATATCGAGAATAATAATTTAGCACACTTACAAACTCATTTTTGAGTTTTCTATTTATACTGTCTGGAAGTCGGTTCGATACGGCGTATCCAATAGGTTGGATAGGGCGTATTGGAGTTTCTTGGAGTAGGGACCCACGTTATGACTAACTTCCAGAATATATTCACATTCTATTATTCTTGAATACGGCGTATTGGTCTTCTCTTGGCTACGTACGTAATTGACTTGTTTCCTTTGTGTCTTTGGTGGTGCAGGCAACGAAATACGCCGTATCTCCTTGATAGGATATGGCATATTGGTAGTAACTAGTAAATCTTCAAAAATATCTTCGATTAAGCTCCAGAATGCGCGTCTTTTGCTAATATTCCCTTAGTACTCCGTAATTACTATAATTC
Source organism: Tanacetum coccineum (assembly GCA_026074375.1). Classification (NCBI taxonomy): domain Eukaryota; kingdom Viridiplantae; phylum Streptophyta; class Magnoliopsida; order Asterales; family Asteraceae; genus Tanacetum; species Tanacetum coccineum. The sequence continues at coordinate 11,341 of BQNB010010190.1, forward strand.
TCAAATATAAATGATTAAGTAACAATTTTTTGTAATAATTATACAAAATAGGTTAGATACATGAGATGAATGATGCTATAAAATAGACGTTATTTGATGTCATAAGTGTGTTCGGGAATAGATTTAGAGCATGTTGGTGTCAACAGTTTATATTAGAACGCGTTAATTTAAAAGTTAGGGTTTGACAGAATTTCAGGTTAGATTTGGGTGTGATTTCAGGAAGTAAAACCCTTACTTAAAAGTTGAGTCAAGGCTTAGGAAAAATCAGAGGTCATATTTTATGTGTCTATTAACTCCAGCTCAAAGCACAAGTCCTAAATCATTGTCTAAGTATTTTAAGAAAAATTAAACTTTTTGGTGTGTGTTCAGATCCGAATTTGAGTACTTTGTAATGTTGAATTTTTATAAAATAGTTAGGCTCAATTTTATTTTTTCTAAAATTTCACAGTAGTTCATAACCCATTGGAAAGGTAGGGAATGAAATGGGAAAAGTCAATTTGATGATTTAGTATTTTATTTATGGTCATAAAGTGACTACAGAATTCTGTCGAAAAGCTAGAAAACTCGAATAAAGGATTTAAGAGTATTAGGGTATAAGTAAAGTATGAGAAGTATGGTAAAAGGTTTATAAACATAATATAAACTTAGTAATCCATCAATTTATTGTTACATCGTCTTGGGCATTTAGCCTAATCACGTGTAACATGTGTTTTATTTGTGTTTAGTTGATTTCAAGAAATTTGTGAAGTAGTTGTGCATCAGGTGAGTTTCATAGTCCCTATTTTTGTTTTTAATTGCGATGGAAATGAGATAGCAATATTTTAAAATGTTTCATTGTTGTGATTATGTGTTTTAAATTGCGTATGGACATTACATGGAAATTATGTGACTATGTGTTACATGTGTAATTTGAGTGAGATTTGTGATATTGATTTGGGATCGGATAAGTACGCCTACTCAGTGGGAGCGGATGGGTACGCCTACCAAATGTGATATGTTTGTGTGGTACATTCTGGGTGAGCTTGGTTGCTTATAGTGCCCGCTATTCTAAGCCCGAATGTGAAATTAAGTATGTTAATATGTTGATTTGATTTTGGTTGCATGCTAGCATAGGTTCATGATAGTTCATTATTGTCCTGCTTTGTTTTGATAATCACAGTAAAAGCGAGTATTATTGCGTGTCTAAAACCTATGACTCTCACCAACATTATTGTTGACGTTTTAAGCATCATTTTCAGGTGAGCATCTTGAGGAAAGTGAAGTTAGGAAGATTGGCTAGTGAGACCGTAGGCTTGCATGCGGAGTTATCTCCTAGTTTTCATTTCGTACTTGTTTTGGATTGATACTTGAATGTTTTAGGTTTTGGGATATTTTGTTTATGTCTTTGTATTGGAGTGACTCTTTTACCTCAATACGAGACCCATTTTTCTTGTGTTAGGTATTTTTATGACACTTTGTGTCTATTTTTGTTTGATTTATAAATTTAGTTATCTCTGTTGTTGACACCATTATGTTGTGATGATACCCATGACGTTACGCCTCGTGTTTCCGCCTTGGCGGGGTGTGACAGATTGGTATCAGAGCCAATGGTTATATAGAAGTAGGTGGTTGAACCTAGACTATAACCTAGGAGTCCTTCATATAGCTGCATTATTAGGTTTAAGTGTTTAATTACGTATGTATTATATTTTCTCGCTTATGCGAAAGCTGTATTATATTTTTATCTACTATTATTTAATATAATATATACTAATACCTTATTTTTATTTTAGTTATGTCTCTCCCTACCCGTAAGAAATACCGTTGGGGAATCGTTGTCCCAACTAGACTTAAGCGCTATACGGATCCAGCGACAGGACTTAGAATGAAACAGACGAACCGCAAATTCCGAATACCTATTTACTTGTATCCGTGCCGAGCTGAGGAAAAGTTGATTATGAGAAAATTTGAAGGAAAATGGATCATGAAGAAGGAAATGAGAATGATTTCAAAGGATGGCACAATCTCTGAATTCCCTGGATACACATCATCTAAGGAAGAAGAGGATGAAGAAGAGGAGGAAGAAGAGGAAAGGAAGAGTCAGAAAAGAAGAGATCGAAAGAGGCGTCAGAAATAGGGTCAAACTCTGACCTCTAGTTATTGCAGCAATTGACAATGAAGTAGAAGTCATCTCGATCCCAACAAGGAGTGAACCCAAGTGTAAGGAGATGGAAGATACTTGTGAGAGTGGCGTTTGACCCAAACCTGATCCATCTTAGCTATTCCTGCCTATATGTTACCCGACTATCCATCTTGCTTCATGTTTTGCAAAAATTTAGTTTGTTTTCTATGGTTGGAGCCATGTTTAGGAATGTTTACTTTTGACTTTTAGATTTTCAAGTATTTTAATATTATGACTTAAGTATTTATTGTGTATTGGATTATTTTAGCGTGTGATGAGTTGAATGATTTGAATTTTTATGTTATGTGGTGTGTTAACCTTAAGAAGTGTCGTCATAGGAGGGAGTGCACTTGTGAAATGGGGCATCTATAATTATGGTTGCCAACATAATTATACATGCGCCACAACACAAGTAGACTTGCAAGTATGATTACATGGATTGATGTTGACACGTTATATGTTGGTTATACTTGTACGTATATGGTAATGTGTAGAGTATGATAAGAATATGGGATTGGGAATCCTTATTATATCGTCTAAAGTATATAAATTTTATCTTTAATAGAAATGGCTCCATCGTGACGAAGCGGCCCTAGCAACGATGAACCCCGACATTGCTGCTATCATCACGCAACAATTGCAAAACATCATTCCTCAAATCGTCACCCAAGTAACTAATAATGTGAACAATGCAAATGCTAATGGTGGAAATGGTGGGACTGGTGGAAACAATGGATGTTCTTACAAGACATTCTTGGCTTGTAATCCCCGATATAACACCTCGTGTTTTAGGTCATTGTATGACATTATGTAATTCCAGGTAATTTATTATAAGGGTTTTAAAAACGCGTTTGCTTCTCTTAAACCGTAAACGTTAAGTTAAATCGCGTAAACTAAAAATGATCATTCAATGTAAACGGGCATTAAACGATTAAATGTTTACATCAAGCAAGTGTTATATGATTATTATAAGGATAATTAATGACTTTGTTCATCTTATTTTTATTGGCTACGTAAAATGCTTACGTTTCACGATAAAACGCGTTTCGGATTCCCGGAAGCATCAAAACCTATCTACGCTTAAACGAATACCCACAATTATACCCAATACCCAAATTAATCAAAATAACATCACATATATGTACATGTGCCAAAATTTTGATGATAGGACCAAGAATTAGCAACTTGTCCATAATATCTAGATATTAAGAAAGATCTAGGGAACAAACTCTTACACCATGAACAACTTGACTTCTTAACCTTGTGCAAGGGTTAGAAAGTAACCATGGTTAGGTTAATAAGATATTTTCACTATAAATACACATTCATGCATAAGTAAACTTTGTATAAACTATAACACCTCGTGTTTTAGGTCATTGTATGACATTATGTAATTCACAATTTATTTTTAGGGTTTTACGCGTTTACTCTTAAACCGTAAATGTTAAGTTAAATCGCGTAAACTAAAAATGATCATTCAATGTAAACGGGCATTAAACGATTAAATGTTTACATCAAGCAAGTGTTATATGATTATTATAAGGATAATTAATGACTTTGTTCATCTTATTTTTATTGGCTACGTAAAATGCTTACGTTTCGCGATAAAACGCGTTTCGGCATTCCCGGAAGCACCAAAACCTAACTACGCTTAAACGAATACCCACGATTATACCCAATACCCAAAATAATCAAAATAACATCACATATATGTATATGTGCCGAAATTTTGATGATAGGACCAAGAATTAGCAACTTGTCCATAATATCTAGATATTTAAGAAATATCTAGGAAACCATCTCTTACACCATGAACAACTTGACTTCTTAACCTTGTGCTAGGGTTAGAAAGTAACCATGGTTAAGTTAATAAGATATTTTTACTATAAATACACATGCATGCATAAGTAAACTTTACATAAACTCTTTTATACTTGCAAAATTATTTTCTTCCTCTCTTTTGTAAGTCCAAAACCCACGGCATTATAAGCTCATATAATCAAACCATACAAAATTTTTCTACAATCCATACAACCCTTTACACATCAATCCTAAGGCATACTAAGGTGTTTGCAAGCATTGGTTCATCATTTGCAAGTATTAAGGAAGAAAAGGAAAGATTAGGGTTTCAAACCTAATCTAGGGTTTATAAGCTTGTAAGCTTTGGTTTTGAATCTAATCACGGGTTTAGCACTTATTTCTCATCTCATACATCATCCCTAAGGTCTTCCTAATTCCTTCATACTTTTTATTATCATTATTTTATGTGTAATATGTTAATTATGGCTAAATCACCACTAAGGACTTTTTAATATGTAAAATGAGTTATTACTTATGTTTATGATTTTATGCACTTTTTATCATGTCATATTGTCATATATATCATGGAAAAGTGAAAGTAAAAGTATGTTAACATATGGTTTAAGTATAAACATGTTTAGGTTAAATTAGGGTTTTATAAGTTTTCTTAATCTTCACATGTGAAAATAATGGAAAGTAAATTATTAAACTTGTTACAATGAATTTATAAGGACTATGGATGATCTTGGACATTAATATAAGTATCACATATGTTACATATAGTTATTAGGGTTTTTAAAGTAAACTACTAAATCAAATAAGAACATAAAACAAGTTTTTATAAAAGATATAATAATGAAAACTTAGGGCAGTTTTAAATCGTATTTAGACAGTAGGCTTATGATATAATATAAAATAATACGTCTCGTGACGATACCAAAATGATAAAAAACTCAAAAACCGATTTTAAACGACAAAAGATACGTTAATTACGATTTACGACAATAAATCCTTTTATAAAACTATTTTTATAAATTACCTATTCATTACAGCACTTTTAGCACTTTTAATTTTAAAACATCATAATATATTATATAACTATTTAATTATGAATCGACCGAAAGAATCGCTAAAAACAGAACTATAACGAATAAACTACGAAGTTTACGATAATTAAAGTTTATAAAAGTAATTTTATAAACTATGAACAGTAAAGTACTATTCATCAGCAGACCCAACTTTATAAAATATAATACATCTTTTAATAACAAAGGCGTAACACGAAGAATCCTAAAATCGGGATTAAAACGAAAAAGTTATTACGCTTACAAGAATACGCTAATCAAAACGTAAAAAACGAGTATATAGCTGTTGTGGAATTAGTAAAAACACTATTCATCCGCAGAATAATCATAAACTTAAAAAAATGTAATCTTTTGATCACACGTCTTACACGAAGACTTGGACGTAAGAAACCGAGCAACGGGCTTAAAACGACCAGATTAGGTCATTTTTACGAAAAGTATATTTATAAACGTTTTCACTTTATAAATATTATTTTACTAAAACGATTAGTCTTTGAATATGCTAATATAGAAATATTGAGTGGTTTATCAAAGTGCTATTAAACTAGGGAGTTTCATAATGAGGCCTCTTCGGATGGCGTATCGACGAGTTGTTGGATTTACGATTTAAAGTGTCCTAACTCCTCGTACGTCATGTCATGACCTCTTTAATTATGATAGCCCGAACGATAGTACGATGTAACAACTATAAGATTATATTCAATGTTATTAATTAAAGTACTCGGTACTTATACGACCTTAATTTAAATAGGTTGCATTTATCGTCTTGCAATCGTGACGTTTTATCTGCGGGGATTAATTTGGACACTGTACTCAAGGTGAGTTCATAGCCCCCTTATTACAGTTTTTACTGATTACTATTATTCGGGTAGAACATGCTTTGTTTTATAAATTAGACGCAAGTGTTTAAAATATATTGATTAAGTGTTTGCCTAAGTAGCGATAACCCTCCTGAGCCCATTATCATGAACTGTCAATTGCATAGATGTAGTTGTTAATTTGCATTAACTGAGCGCGAATGTTTATAATAGACTATTGGGATTAACCTCCCCTTGGTGATAGCTATCACTGTGAACGAACGTTGACCAGTCGGACTTGGATGTTGCGTTACAACATCTGTACGGGCAAATAATGCTAAATAGCAAATATAGTTGAAGCTTCAGTGTCATGAGCTTAGTGCAACAGTAATCTGGTTTTAGTATTGTTGCAATGTGTGTAACACACAGGAAAATCTTGCGCCCTGCATAATTTAAATACATAAACCTATGAAAACACTACCATTTTGTTGACAAGTTTTAGCCATGTTTTTCAGGAGGTCAATAGGCACGAGGAGCCAAGATGCAATGATAATTGTTTGGAATAGCAAATTTAAAGATTTATGTTGCATCAGTTTTGGGAAATCTTGTTACTTTTTAATATTAACAAGAACAATTAAAGCTATAAATTTTGTAATAAGTCCCTTTTATTAAAAACCAATTGTATACATTAAACGACTTTTTTTGTTGTACTAAATATATCTTGTGCTGTTGATCTTGAAGTAACATGCCCTGGATCCTTATTCCGCTGCGACCCATTTTGGGGGTGTTACAGATTGGTATCAAGAGCCAAGGTTATAGAGAACCAGGTCAAAATGTTTTTGCTGAGACTATACTTGTTTTCAAACATTGCATACATACAAAAGGTTTTATACCGGGTAATCAGAAACAAATGTTTGCATTAGTCGGTTAGGGCTATATACAAGCAAAATTGATATAACGGTTTATAATATATTACGTAAATAAGGAAATAGAAATTATATTAATTATACTTATATATCCGAACATGTCAGATTCCTAGCACTCTACGGTTTACCTCACATCAGTATCTGAGGACATCCAGACATCGTTCACCAGGAGTCGATGGATCCACCCATTATGCTAGAGGACCCCATATGCTTACATACCTGAGCCCTTAGGTCGACCATCGCTCGGACTACAAACCTGGCCATATGACCACCAACACCAATACTACGTGCATGGCCCGAGAGCCAGAGCAGCACCACCCTTCACCTATATACATACCTAAGGTTTTCCAGAGCCTTGTACCCGGAGTTCCAACCATTGGACCGATGAGGATTCCGGCTGAGGAGCACCAATGCCTGCTGCTGACTCACCTACTTATCAGTCACCAGGGAATATACCGAAGTCCGACCCTTAGGAGGACCTCAGAGGAGAAGATGAGGAGGACCTAGAGGAGGATCCAGCGACTATCCTGCTGACAAGAGACAGGGATGATAGAGTCATATGATGATGATGATGATGCATAGGAGGAGCCTTAGCTCCTGCCGACCATGCAGCTGTTGCTTATCCAGCTGACCATGGACCCAAACCTTTTTTATCGTCGTCACGGCTAGGATGTCCATCCGACCCCAGGCGCCGCACCGTTCTCTCCGAGAAGTTTGCTGAGAGATTGTTAGCCTTACTACTCCACCACCATCCACCTCTCTCTCTATCTCATCACCACTTCCTCAATACCCTTCTCCGCCATTACAATACCATCACACCACCCAATGGCCCCTACATAGTGTATACAAGTGGATCTCTGGAACTCGTACGGCAAGACAGGACCAAGAGGAGATGCACTACCATCTCCTGTTCTGGACTGAGATCCTGAGATTTGTTTGCCGCTTTCTGTAAGAGTCGTGTTGTACTACTCCTAGTCCTGGATACGAGTCGGGGAGAGTTCGACAGCTTGTGCTAGGCTAGGCAGGTGGACCTACACAGCTAGGCAGACGTTATGGATTTGCTGATATTTAGATGCCGCTCAGACCCAGACGACTAGAGAGTTAGGCTAAGTAATTACAGATACATGGGATGACATTTAGGAGCCATCCAGGAGATGTGCACCGACCACCCTAGATGGGTCAATCAGAGAAGTTATTGAGTTGGCTACTACCTGTTGACCAAGAGGATGAGATCATATATTCTCAGTTGGATGATGCATCGGTATTGTACCAGCTCTACTTAGAGCCCGAGTCCAACATGTTTGTAATAGGATAAGGCCATTCCATAGACGCACTGCCCTTCTGATGGAGGAGGAGGCCAGATTATCTCATGCCGCTTGGGCACAGTCGATGGATGCTTGCGATCAGACACATTCCGAGGGCATATCACTTCGGACTACGGTCATGGCTCAGCAGTCCGAGATCACTGAGTTGCAGGCAGCAGACCGTAGGAGACAGACGGTGATTACAGATCTGCTGAAAGCAGACCATCGGAGACAGAGACAGTTAGTGAGACCACTAAATATAGTAAGACCTCAAGACACAGATGATCGAGCTTCAGATCTAGCAGGGACCGCAAACGATGCCTGCAGAGCACAAGCTACCAGAGGAGGCCAGTAGCAGTCTTAGACTGGGTTATGACTGTAGCTACTGGTTACAGTCTGTTAAGTATTGATGGGTTTATTCCCAGGCTGCAACTTTTTGTTATAGATCTTTTGTTTTGTATAGCTACTCTGTTTAGATCTTTTGTTCATCAGTATCGCTACATTTGGTACAGCCTACTAAGTATTACGAGTATCATCTCGGTTATAGGCTTTTGGTTATTTGTCCTGTAACCTAGTGTTGTGATCGTTTGTATTAAAACCATCATGTATTATTTCCAAGATTATATATGAAAGGATGGATATTGATTTTATATGAAATCGAATTTATTGTGAATGAATGTCGATTTGTTAATTTCAATATTGTTGTGTATTTCACCATGTGTTATGATCTCGTTTTATTCATTATGTATACATCGGGTTATGGTTAAGATTTTTGAAATCTAACGGGTATTATGTTTTCTTGTGATTTAAGAAAATGGCACCAAGAGGAAGGCCCACGAGGTTAAACCCAGGTACAACTCCCCCACCAGTCACAGACCCTACTACCACCACTTCGGTCACCAGTGCCCAACTTCAGGCCATGATCGACGAGGGTGTCACTGCTGTGTTGGCAGCACGTGCTACGACCCGAAATGGCGATGATAGCCATACCTCGGGAACCGGTGTGAGAAGGAATGAACGCGCTGTTCGGGAGTGCACCTATCAAGACTTCATGAAATGTCAACCCTTATTCTTCAGGGGCACAGAAGGAGTGGTCGACTTGACCCAATGGTTTGAGAGGATGGAAACCGTGTTTCGCATAAGTAACTGCACCGTGGAGAATCAAGTGAAGTTTGCCACTTGTACTCTTATGGGAATTGCTCTAACATGGTGGAACTCACATGCTAGGACAGTGACTAATGAGGTTGCATATGCAATGACGTGGACCGACTTGAAGAAGAAGATGACAACTAAATATTGTCCGAGGAATGAAATCAAGAAGGTTGAGGCAGAATTGTGGAACCTAAAAGTAAAAGGCACCGATGTGGTAGCTTACAACCAACGTTTCCAGGAACTGGCATTGCTGTGTGACAGGATGTTCCCTGAAGAGACTGACAAAATTGAAAGATATGTTGGTGGGATGCCCGACCTGATTTACTCAAGTGTTGTGGCATCGAAGCCGAAAACCATGCAGGAGGCTATTGAGATGGCGACTGAATTGATGGATAGGAGAATTAACACTGTTGCTGAGAGACAGGCAGAAAACAAGAGGAAGTTTGAAGACACTCCTCGAAATAACCAAAACCAACAACCAAACAAAAGGCAGAACACAGGCAGGGCTTATGCTGCCGGGAACGGTGACAAGAAATCGTATGAAGGGACTAAACCTCTATGTCCCAAGTGTAACTTCAACCATTACGGTCCTTGTATACCAACATGCACTAACTGCAAGAAGCTTGGCCACCTGGCCAAGGACTGTAGGAGCCGGCCTGCAACTGCAAATAACAACAACAACAACCGCAATAACAATAACAACAACAACCGCAACAACAATAACAACAACAACCGTAACAACAACAACCCAAGAGCCCAAGGGGCAAATACCAATGCCATCGTTTGCTTTGAGTGTGGGGCTCCAGGCCACTTCAAGAAGGACTGCCCCTAGTGGAAGAACAAGAACCAGGGAAATGGCAACGCTGTAGCCAGGGCTTATGCAGTGGGAGTTGCAGGGCAAAACCCAAACAACAACGTTGTGACGGGTACGTTTCTCCTAAATAACCGTTGTGCTTCCATTTTGTTTGATACTGGTGCGGATAGAAGTTTTGTGTCTACTCAATTTAGTACCTTGATTAATATAACCCCCACTACATTAGATCATGGTTATAACGTTGAATTAGCTGATGGTAGAATAATTTGGGTAAATACGGTATTACTGGGTTGCACGTTAAATTTTCTGAACCATCCGTTTCACGTCGACCTAATGCCTGTAGAAATGGGTACTTATGACGTCATAATTGGCATGGACTGGTTGACGAAATACCAAGCCGTTATTGACTGTGCTAAGAAGATCGTTCGTATTCCCTTTGGGAGCGAAATCTTAATTTTTCATGGAGACGGAAGTAGAAATAAACGCGGGACTCGATTAAACATCATCTCGTGCACCAAGGCCCAGAAGTATCTGCTACAAGGATGTCACGTCTTTTTGGCACATATTACCATCAAGGAGACTGGAGACAAGTCAAAGAAGAAGCAACTGCAAGATGTACCGATCGTCAAAAATTTTCCCGAAGTATTTCCCGAGGACTTGCCAGGTCTTCCACATACCAGACAAGTGGAATTTCACATCGATCTAGTACCTGGTGCTGCACCTGTAGCACGGGCACCTTATCGATTGGCCCCATCAGAAATGAAAGAATTGGCGGATTCAACACAAGAGCTTTCCGACAAAGGCTTTTAGTAAGACTATTTCGTCACCATGGGGAGCTCCAGTTCTATTCGTCAAGAAGAAAGATGGATCGTTACGGATGTGCATAGATTATCGGAAACCTAAACAAACTAACGGTGAAGAACCGTTATCCGCTACCAAGAATTGATGACTATTTGACCACTTCAGGATCGACGTGTCTACTCGAAGATTGACCTAAGGTCATATTATGCACCAATTGAGGGTTCGAGAAGAAGAAATCTTTCAAAGACTGCCTCAGAACTCGTATGACATTATGAAATTCCAAGTATGCCGTTTGGTTTGACCAACGCACCTGCTGTGTTTATGGACCTCATGAACCGAGTGTGCAAACCTTTATCTGGACAAATTCGTATTGTCTTAATCTGACGCTAATTGATCAATTCCAAGAACACAGAGCCACAAGAGGCATCTGAAGATAATATTGAATTGTTGAAGAAAAGAGATTGTATGCAAACTGAACCAAGTGTGAATTTTAGATTTCCCAAAGTACAGTTCCTCCGTCACGTGATTGAAAATTAAAGGAATTCATGTGCTCCAGCCAAGATCGAATCCGTTAAAGATTGGGCATACTCCTAAGACACCAACGGAGATTTGACAGTTTATAGGTCTTGCATGGGTATTATCGACGATCATTGAGGGTTTTCAAAGATCGCCAACAATGACCAAGCTCACTCAAAAGAAGGTCAAGTTTTAGTGGGTGAACAAACCAGAAGCAGCGTTCTAGTTATTGAAGCAAAAGTTGTGAATGATGCTCCAATCTGCTTTACCCGAAGGAAGTGAAGATTCTTATCGTATACTGCGATGCTTCGATCCAGGGTTTGGGCGCTAGTTGGATTGCAAAGGGAAAAAGGTTATTTCTTATGCATCACGCCAGATAAAGATCCATGGATAAGAAATATACTACTCATGATCGGAACTTGGAGCCGTAGTGTTGCTCTGAAAATTGGAGGCACTATCTGTATGGTACCAAGTGTACGGTGTTCACTGATCATAAGAGTTTACAGCATATTCTTAATCAGAAGGAATTGAACATGAGACAACGCCGATGGTTAGAGTTGCTTAGTGATTACGATTGCGATATTCGTTATCACCCAGGGAAGGCAAATGTCGTTGCTGATGCTTTGAGCAGGAAAGAACGGGAACCACCGTTAAGAGTTCGAGCTTTAGTCATGACTATTAGCTTGGATCTTCCTAAGCAAATCTTGAATGCTCAGACTAAAGCACGGAAACCAGAAAACATCAAGAGTGAGGATGTTGGAGGTATGCTATGGAAAATGGCTAAATATCAGAGGCAATTAAAACATAAAAGTTTGGAACCTCGTACGAATGGAACCCTTATGCCGTCAATGACAGAGTTGGTTACCTTGTTATGGCGATTTGCGGACTGTGATCATGCACGAGTCCCACAAATCGAAGTATTCTATCCATCCAGGTTCCGAGAAAATGTATCAAGACGTAAAGAAGCTATATTGGTGGCCCAATATGAAAGCTGATATCGCCACCTATGTTAGCAAGTGCTTGACCTGTGCTAAGGTCAAGGCTGAACATCAGAGACAATCGGGTATGACACCATTTGGGTAATCGTTGACCGTCTTACAAAGTCCGCAATCTTTATACCCATGAAAGAAACTGACCCTCTGGAGAAACTAGCGAGAATGTACCTAAAGGAAGTAGTAACAAGGCATGGAATACCAGTCTCGATTATTTGTGATCGTGACCCTAGGTTCGCATCAAATTTCTAGAGGTCACTTCAGAAAGCTTTGGGTACAAGTTTCAGAATATGAGTTACGGCATAATCATCCGCAAACTGACGGACAAAGCGAGAGAACCATACAAACTCTCGAAGATATGCTTCGAGCTTGTGTGATCGACTTTGGAAATGGTTGGGTTAAACATTTGCCATTGGTCGAGTTTTCATACAATAACAGTTATCATGCTAGCATTAAGGCTGCACCCTTTGAGGCACTTTACGGTAGAAAATGTCGCTCGCCTGTTTGTTGGGCTGAGGTTGGAGAAGTTCAACTCACCGGTCCAGAGATAGTACAAGAGACGACTGAGAAAATCATTCAAGTTAAGCAAAGGATGCAAGCCGCTCGTGATAGGCAAAAGAGCTACGCTGATTTGAAGCGTAAGCCGATGGAGTTTGAGGTTGGAGATAAAGTGATGCTCAAGGTTTCGCCTTGGAAAGGGGTTGTACCGTTTCGTAAACAGGGGAAATTAAATTCCAGGTTTGATGGACCCTTCAAGTAAAAAAAGGGTTGGAGACGTTGCATACAAGCTCGAGCTTCCTGAGAGCTGAGTAGATTACATAATACATTTCATGGGTCCAACTTAAAGAAGAGTCATGCCGACGAACCATTAGCCGTTCCTTGGACGGACTTCATTTTGAATGACAGGCTTCAGTTTGTCGAGGAACCTAAGAGATCACAGATCGTGAAAATTTAAACGGTTTGAAGCGAACCGTATCCTCATTAGTCAGTTCGATGAAACTCCAAGAGAGGTCCTGAGTTTGACATGGGAACGTGAAGATCAATTCAGGAAGAAATAGCCACACCTCTACACCAAGAATGCACCGTCGTCAAGTGCCATGTTATAGGTGGCCCCTTGAGGACAAGGCACAATAAAACGGGGGAATGACTATACACCTCATGTTTTAGGACATGTAATGACATTATGTTATTCACAATTTATTTTAGGGTTTTACGCGGTTTACTCTTAAACCGTAACGTAAGTTAAATCGCGTAAACAAAAATATCATTCAAATGTAAACGGGCATTAAACGATAAATGTTTTAACATCAGCAAGTGTTATATGATTATAATAAGGATAATTAATGACTTTGTTCATCTTATTTTATTGCTACGTAAAATTCTTACGTTTCGCGGATAAACACGCGTTTCGCATTACGGAACACAAAACCTAATTAACCTTAAAACGATACCCACGATATAACCCAATACCCAAATAATCAAATAACAAGCCACATATATGTATATGTGCCGAAATTTTGATGATAGGACCAAGAATTAGCAACTTGTCCATAATATCTAGATATTAAGAAAGATCTAGGGAACCATCTCTTACACCATGAACCACTTGGCAATTTAACCTTGTGCAAGGGTTAGAAAGTAACCATGGTTAGGTTAGTTAGATATTTTGACTATATATAGCATGCATGCACTCTTCCTTTCTTAAACACTTAACAAAATTTCACATTTTCTTTCTCCCTTTCTCTCCAAAACCCACGGCATTATAAGCTCATATAATCAAACCATACAAAATTTTTATACAATCCATACAACCCTTTACACATCAATCCTAAGGCATACTAAAGTGTTTTCAAGCATTGGATCATCATTTGCAAGTATTAAGGAAGAAAAGGGAAGATTAGGGTTTCAAACCTAATCTAGGGTTTATAAGCTTGTAAGCTTTGGTTTTGAGTCTAAACACGGGTTTAGCACTTATTTCTCATCTCATACATTATCACTAAGGTCTTCCTAATTCCTTCATACTTTTATTTCTTATGATTTTATGTGTTATATGTTAATTATGGCTAAATCACCACTAAGGACTTTTTAATATGTAAAAATGAGTTTTCATTTATGTTTATGAATTTATTTACTTATTCTTATGTCATATGGTCATATATATCATGGAAAAGTGAATGTAAAAGTATGTTAACATATGGTTTAAGTATAAACATGTTTAGGTTAAAATTAGGGTTTTATAAGATTACTTAATCTTCACATGTGAAAATAATGGAAAGTAAATTATTAAACTTGTTACAATGAATTTATAAGGACTATGGATGATCATGGACATTAATATAAGTATCACATATTCTCAATTATGTTTAAAGCCTCTCTAGTCGTTTTACTCAAAAGATTTCCACCCGCAGCGGCATTTAAGGAGTCTTGTTCATTGTCGTTTAAACCATTGTAAAAGGTATCAACTTGAGTTAACTCCGTAAATCCGTGATGGGGGCATGCTCTAAGCAACTCCTTAAATCGTTCCCAAGCTTCACTAAAAGTTTCCTCGAATTTTTGTGTAAAACGAGAAATTTCATTCTTTAAGTGAGTGGTTTTCGAAGGAGGGAAAAATTGGTTAACGAACTTGGTAACGAGATCCTCCCAAGTCAAGATTGAATTTGGTGGTTCTTTCTCGTACCAAGTTTTAGCGGCTCCCTCGAGCGAATATGGAAACATCATAAGCTTAATCACATCGTTAGGCACATTCCTAAATCGTAAAGTCGAGGTAATCCTTTTGAAACTATTAATATGAGCATGAGGATTATCGTTTTCACGACCGTAAAACGGGTTAGCTTGAACCAACTGAAGCAAATTCGTCTTAATCTCAAAATGATCGGCATTGATTTCTGGTAAAACAATAGCTTCTCCGTACCCTTCCGTGGGGGCACGGAGTAGCTCCTCCATGGTACGTTCTGCCATAGGTGCAACAATAGTTCGAATCTCGGGTTCGACTATGTTAGAAACTTGTCTTCTCCGACGTCTAGGAATTGTGACGTTTGAATTAGGATAATTAGAACGTCTAGTGCGCATGCACTATTTAAAAGAAAAATAGAAAAATAATAAGAAAAATATTTTTGGTTTTTCTTTAAAGTTTATTCACAATCTAATTTTAACGGACAACGAGAAAGACAACTTGAACCAAATAATCAAACTTACTTCACGGTAGCTCTTAAAAATTTTACTTTTTAAGGTGAGCCGTATCTCGTAAGTGACACAAATGGTAAGTTTTTAAATCTTTGATTCGAGTTGGGAACTTATTATGATAATACCTCAATTGAAGGTATTATTTGTTGGTGTTCTTTTACCAACTTTGTTTATTTTAAAAATTGAAAGAGCAAATATTTTTGTATTTTTGTTTTTAATCTTCTATTTATACTAAAAAGAAAAGAAAAATATTTTTTACTTTTTTTTATTATTTTTTTATATTTTTGATTTTCTTAAAAGCGTAACTTTCGAAAACGAAAGGTTCTCCAAAACACGATCAACAAACTTCAAACGAGAGAATCGTAACACACTTCCCCGGCAGCGGCGCCAAAAATTGATTGCAATTTTACATACATATATAAAATATAATATATATAATACGATGGAAATTTACCAATTTACCCTTGAGGACAAAGGTAAAAAGGAAACTCTTCACAAATATATATATAGTATAATACGTATATTAACCGGGAAGTATGATTCCCCGGGTCGTTTTCCCCAACGATTTGTGAAATTGAAACCACGTTTGTTGTTCGGACAATGATTTGAATGGGAAACAATAGTTGATTTGATTAACTACTTTTAACAATTAAAATTAACAAATTCTAACAATTAAGCATGAAGACAAATAACGGGAAATCAAAATTTAACTAAAAACGCAAAACGGGACCCTTAAATGAAGGTCAAAAACCCTAATTTGCTAAAAATAAACCTAACTTAAAATTTTCTTTTAAAATGGACTCTATTTGACTAAAAAGTAAGTTTAAAGAAAACTAGAACAAAAACGGAGTTGAAATGAACGTTAAAACACGAAAAACAAGAACGAGAACGAATCCCGTTCTTTAGAAAACGAAATTTTGCAAATTAGACCCTACGAAAGCAAAACTAATTTTCCTATGAACTTTAGGATAAAAGAAAATTTTCTAAAAAAGATTTATATTTTTTTGATTATTTTTCTATTTTTTATGATTTTTTAAAGTTTTTAATGAAAATAAATGTTTAAAAATACTAAACGAACTCTAAAAATTCTAGAAAAATGACAAAAAAATAGCTTAAACTATCTAAATACTAAACGAACTCTAAAAATTATAGAAAAATGAATGAAATTGAAACCACGTTTGTTGCTTGGACAATGATTTGAATAGGAAATGATAGTTGATTTGATTAACTACTTTTAACAATTAAAATTAACAAGCTATAACTATTAAGCATGAAAAACAAATAACGACAAATCAAAATTTAACTAAAAACGCAAAACGGGACCCTTAAATGAAGGTCGAAAACCCTAATTTGCTAAAAATAATCCTAACTTAAAATTTTCTTTTAAAATGGACTCTATTTGACTAAAAATTAAGTTTAAAGAAAACTAGAACAAAAACGGAGTTAAGATGAACGTTAAAATACGAAAAACGGAAACGAGAATGAATCCCGTTCTTTAGAAAACGAAATTTTGCAAATTAGACCCTATGAAAGCAAAACTAATTTTCCTATGAACTTAAGGATAAAAGAAAATTTTCTAAAAAAGATTTTTATTTTTTTGATTATTTTTCTATTTTTTATGATTTTTTAAAGTTTTTAATGAAAATAAATGTTTAAAAATACTAAACGAACTCTAAAAATTCTAGAAAAATGAAAGAAAATAGCTTAAACTATCTAAATACTAGGAAAAATAAGCCCGAGATCACAGCTTATTAAATAAGCTGTGAAATAAGCTTAACAGCTTATAGAAGCTTATAAAGCTAAATGAGATATAAAGAATTAATTATGCCTGGGTCTTATGAAAAAGACCCAAGGGCACAGCGGTAAGGAGTGGGAGTGTGTGTGTATAGAAGGTTGAGGTGTTGAGGTCGGGGGTTCGAGCATTGCTCACCCCCGACTTCCACTTCCCTTTTTTTTATAAAAAACTTAAAGAACAAAAGTTGTTAAGGACAACTTTTTAATCAACTTTAAAAAAAACTATAAGCTAAAATTCAAAAATAAGCTCTTAAAGAGCTTATGAAAAAGCTGTTTTCAGAAAGTGAGCTTATAAGCTCTAAAAACTAATTTTCACTTATAAGCTTCATTTTAAGCTCAAATTTGAAAGCAAAAACTGTTCTAGAAAGCTTATGAAGTGTAGAAGCTAAAATCAACAAGCCAATTTGACTAAAAACACTTAAAGCTATCTAAAATTGAAGATCAAGAATGCAAACTCAGAACTAAACACTTAAAAGCTCAAAATCAAGAAAAGCTAATAATCAAAATAAGCCATGACAGAAACTAAGCTTTTGCAAACTTAACAATCAACATATAAGCTATAAAACAAATTCATAAAACTAAACTTATAAGCTAGAAATCAAAGTTTAGATGCTAAGTCCTAATTACTACTGTTTTTGGATTTTTTTTTGAAACTTTAAAAACTAATTTACCTAAGATAATAAGCTAGAAAATGAAAAATAAGTCTTAATCTATACTAAGCTACTTGTAATCTATAAGCCTATAGAATTTTAGACTCTAAATCCTACAAACACTTGGCTAAATTGAAGCTTAAAGAAGACAGCAGTAGTAACTCTTGTTACTACTACTGATGCACTTGACCAAAAGAGCTAAAACCAAAATGCAGGTAACCTTGGTGGTTTCCCTTGCACTAGACTCACTCAATGAGAGTGTTAGAACACTTAAACAAGCAAATACTATACCTAGGAAAACTAGGATCAAAAATCTAAAAGAGCAAAAGCTCCCCTGGTGCTGACACAAAGATAATAAGCTACAAAATCATTTTAAACTCAAAATAATCATTCAAACCTTTTTAAAACTTATTTATTTATGAAAACTCAGCTGTCCAAATTGAAACTCAAAGTGGCCTTGACTTTTAGAGGTCAAACAATGTTAATCCAAACACCCCTTAAAGCTTTTGACAGATTGCATTTAGACTTAGAAATTGAAATACACATAACAAAATTTGATTACCAGATAATAAACTACTTATAACAAGCTTAACAAACACAAAAACAATAACTAAATAAGCTAGATTTAAGAATCTAAAAGTTAAGCTAACTATTTTTTTGGTATTTATGATTTTTAAGACAAGTAATGAAAATCTAAGATCTACAATCCTATAACTAAAAACAGATTAACAAACATGATTAATAAGCACACTAAGACAATATGAGGCACAAATAAGCAACTAGAAAATAGATAAGCAAAACTAATAAGCTAATAAGCAAACATTAAGCAAGAGATTTAAAGACAAAGGATTTAAATGAAAACTTACAAAGAGCTTTAGCTAAACAGAAACTAAAGTGCTTAAATGAGCTTATCAACAGCTCTGGCTTATCAGTAAAAGTCCATATGAGCCCTTCCTTAATTGGCTCATCTCCCAAGATCCAAATAGCCAAGGTAATTATACTTATTTTAATTGTTTAATAGATTAGATGGCTTATTAAGATCAAATCTAAGCTTATAGACTTGACATGAGCTATGATGCAGCTTGATAGATCAATTAAGAGCTTATTACATTCTTAAGTAAAAAGAATTTTGAAACACTTTAAGATTAAATGACACTAAAACACTTTTTATTAATAAAAGATCACTGATTACAAGATTAAAACAAAATTACATTTAAAAGAAAGCTGAAATTACATTTAATCTATAAGCTAAACAATAAGCTAAATTCTAAAAACTACTCTAGATATCTCCTGTGTGTGAGAGTGTGCTCGTATTTATAGCCACCAGGGAAGCTTCTAGGCTCCAAAGTTTGTTAGATCTTCCTTCAATCATTGGCCCTTGATTCCTCTAATCATTGAGTAATCACTTTCTACCGTTGGATCACTTATGAGCTCACACGGATTGCCAGCGTGGCAATCCGTGGTTTATAGCCTTTGTGCTTCTTTTGAGAGTAGAATGAGTGCAAAATACCCCTTTCCTTGTGCTTTCTTCAATCCAACGTGGCATTCCTTCTTGGGATTGACCAATGAGGGCTCATGACTGACGTTTATTTTTGCCAAGGTGTACTCCACCACTTGAATTGTCCCTCTTGCCCCTTAATTGTCATTTGCCCCTTGTTTTAACCTTGGGTTAATCGGGGAAGATAATGAACAGTGTAAAACTGTTTTTCCCGCTCACTTTTTAACTGAAAAAGGGATGTATGTTTGACTCGGTTATTTGGGCCTTTGACTTGGGATTGGGCCTTGGGTTTAATTATAGTAAATGAATTTGGGCTAGGGAATGGGTAAAGGTTAACGGGTTGGTTTATTAGTTAACGGGTGTTAACTAACTTAGGACTTAGGCACCATTTGTGTAATGTTGGAATTTATGAGGGACTGAATTGGTATTTTTGGGATTTTGTCTTTTTGTGACTTTGACTTTAATTGAGTGAGAGTTGACTTTTTGACTTTGATAGCTTCCTCTCGGCTTCTTGTGTGCTCTTCCGTTCCCGTGTTCGAGTTTGCCCGGTTTTAACCATTTTCTTGTGGATTTTGCTTTATCCGTACCTGCACAATAAGAAAGACAAAACAAGTAATATTCAAGTATTTAAAGCACAATTTTGATCTTTTTAGGGTCTATTTTGATATAAAAT
The DNA here is from genome assembly GCA_026074375.1 of Tanacetum coccineum. Taxonomy (NCBI): domain Eukaryota; kingdom Viridiplantae; phylum Streptophyta; class Magnoliopsida; order Asterales; family Asteraceae; genus Tanacetum; species Tanacetum coccineum. The sequence continues at coordinate 31,487 of BQNB010010190.1, forward strand.
GGATATGTGTTTTCACACATATCAAAATTCCCCAAACTAAGCGATTGCGTGTCCTCACGCAATATTATATGCCTTATAACCAAATACCTCGAAACTTCCCCAAACTAAACCTTTGAAAAGTAGCAAAGATTTTCGTGGAGAAAGTTAAGAAATCACAAGTTATAAAACACCCTTATTTCCCATTTTCTAAAACCTCCTTTTCATTTTTATTTATTTATTATTTTTTTTTATATGTTATTTTGACTTTCGTTATTTCCATAACTGTTAGGGATCATAGAACAAGATGCATTTCGAATCCGAGAATGCCCCAAAAAGGATAAATTCATCGTTCCCGACTTTTCACTTATCCAAACCAAGCTTAAAACAAAATCACAGCTAAATATTAGTAAGGATGCTAACACTACTCATATTTGCAACTTGTGAACCTTTTACTCCCGACATTTATTATATCTTAAGTGAGTGTGCTATTTTGAATTTCAACCATGGATCAACTTTTTGCAACATACTATGCTTTACGTTCCACCTTAGAATAATGAGTTTAAAGGCGAGATCATCCCATGTAGCGACTTTCGTCTCGGCACATCCCAACCTTGCGGCTAAGTGACCAGGCTTTTGACACCCCACAGAGACTAGTATCGGGACTCACGGACCTTAGGTTTCAAAAACTCTCAGGTTTCACGGATATTCATAGCTTATAAAATAGAGTAGTCAAAGTGCAAAAGCATATTTGAATTTAACAAAAAGAAGTCAATTTATTAATTTAATTTAACTATTTAAACATTTATGCAATTGAAACCCTCGACCTTTTAGAAGGCTGCAACATCGGTTGTGAGCCGGCAAGATGCAGCAAACTTTTATCAGTCTCGGATCTTTATTCTTACTATGGGCTTTCTTTAGAAGACTACCACATCGGTTGTGAGCCGGCAAGAGGTAGTAAACTTTTATCAACCCACAGCTTTTATTATTATATTTTTTTATCATTTTATCATTTTTTTTAAAAGAAGACTTCTTTTTGAAAAATTCAAGTATAAATTTGAACTAAGACTAAAATTTTTGCTATATATATTACATAAAAATTGTTGATTTAAGTTTAATCTCCAAAAACAACACGTATATTAATCCGGTTAAGAGCTTATGGGAGAAAAAGCAACAAGTTACATATATGAGCTCTTAAGATTTCCAAATAATCTTTGTTTAGCATCCTACTCATACTTAACTCTATCATTTTTCGTTCTTCGCAAATTAGCGAACGCTTAGCCTAAAAGTTAAGGAACAAGCTAGAGCTCAACACGCTCGATCGGGTCAAAATTTACTCTTATTCTTACCCAGCAAGAAAGTCAAAATTGTGACAAAAACACTTATTATATATATTTTTCTACAAATAAAACTTAAAAATTTAAAAATTTTGAAATTTTTGCTATTTTTGTGGGAAAACGGGGTACGTGAGAACAAAACAATAAGTAGGTAACATCAAATCGATAGATTCCCTCCCAAACTACGAAACATTTCCTCAATGTTTTAAGGCGTCGTCTCTCTCAAATCTAAGCCGTTTATTAATTATGCAAAGATAAACGTGAATCGATAAGATGAAAGGATATCGGATTTCCCCAAACTAATGGCAAGCAAAGGCTAGGAGGCTGAGTGATTCGTGACTCACACCGAACACGAGAGTCTTCAGAAAAGTTGGGTCAATCCTGCAAACAATCACAAGCACAAACAACAAACACAAAGAACGGAAGAGTACAAGCCTCCTCACACACATTAGAAACTAGAAAGAAAAATAGAAAATGGATAAGCATGGGGTGCCTCCCACGAAGCGCTTTGTTTTTGGTAACCGAGTCCTCAATAGGCTTGACTTGATCACTGTATCATTCGTCCTTAGTGAGGGATGAGAGCAAATGGAACTGGCTTAAGAGAAAAATGAAAAGTAGAGATGCCGGGGTCAAAAACGAAGTCCTCACTCCTGAGAGAGAGAATAACAGGAGAATCCTCGGGGTAGGTGAAAAATGGGAGAAAAGTCCAAATGACAAATGTGAAGGAATTGACATCTTCAACATTTAAGGATAAAACAATTTCCCCTTGGTTAAAATCTTCATCATTCATGGCCGTATCGGGCTTAAAATTTAAGCAAACATCTGGTGGTTCCGGCGGAGGACGAGGAGATGACGGGTTGTCTTGATGATCAAAGTTAGGTAACTCATTATCTTCATCTTCGGAATCATCATTCTCAACACCTGGTGGAATTAAATCATATGGAACAAGGAATATATCGATAGCCTCTTGCCAACGGGGTCATTATCCTCAACGGGGATAAGAGATACGGGAAGAGATTCGATAATTGAACTCGGATTAGCATGAACATTTTCCTGTGACCGGGAAGTTGAAATCTCACAAAGCAAAGTCATACGACTAAGATAATCCTCATGTTCACGAACAATCCTTGAAGGAAGTGTAATAAGTTCACCGGCGAACTCATGGTGAAGAGGATCACTCCTTGGAGAAAAAGTAATGGATTCATGATCGGAAATCACTTCGGGAGCGAGATTATGGGTGGTATCATCACTAAGCAGATTCTCAAGAAAAATTACGTCTCCTTCTGAATCAAAATAACCTTCCTCAATATTAGAAGAAACTTCCATGGCTAGAAAAGCATCGATCTATCATTTTGTTCATTCGGGTTCAGTAAACTCAAACTCGATCGGACAAAGGTGTGTTAAGTAAATCTGGTTCATCGGAATCAAAAAGTTGTAGTTCTTGTTTTCAACATCTTCATCTATCTACATTATCCAAGCTGAGAATCGCTTTGTTACTCGAAGTTCGAAGTCTCATCATCAAATTCGAAAAGAGGGTTTGAATAAACTTGAAAATTTTCTTCTTGAACACCTTTTTTAAGAAGAGTGAGTTCATCGGCGAACTCCTCAAGATTATCACTAGTCTTCACCGGAGAAGAACTAGGAGAAAGAGCATCGGAATAAATAGTAGTACTGCCACTAAATGGCTCATCTTTCGAAAAATCAATGATAGAAATAGCATGAGCAAACTGCTTATTCTTGCTTTTCTCAGATTTTTCAGCATAAAAGACAAGTTCATCACTTCCTACTCTTAAAGTTAATTTTTCCTCGTATAAATCAATGAGAGCTTTTGTGGTGCGAAGGAAAGGTCTCCCTAAAATAATAGGCACTCTCGGGTCTGGTTCAAAATTAACCACAACAAAATCAGCAAGAAAAGTAAAACCATAATACTTTGATACAATCTCGGCTATACCCAAATTGGTGTGCGTAACGGAACGGTTAGCAAGCTCGGTGGCATTCGGGTGGGCACTAAAAGCTCAAGCCAAGTTGCTTGTAGATAGATGAGGCAAATGATTCTATGCTAGCTCCGGGAATCGGCTAATGCATTGTATATCAAGTTAATGTAGAGCACACGGGATAAGTAATTTTCCAGGCTCTTTGAGTTTCTGGGAACTTGGCGCTTCACAGTGATGGCAGACATTCAGCATATACGTTGTGTTTGCGATTTCTTCATGTTTCTCTGTGTTTTTCCATAAGGTGCCTTAGAAAACCATTTGTTGATTTTTGGCATTTCGATGAGAGCATATTTTACAATTTCTAAACGGTGTTGTTTAAAACAATCTTTTTAAACTGATCTGCTGAGCATTGGTGTATCTTTCTCTCTTACTTTCATCCCTCATGGGTATGGATGTTAGGTTGATAAGAATTAGGCTCTGGAGAGACTTAGGCTACTTGAACAGTTTTCTTAGCATTTGGTGCATTGGAATTTCACATTAAAATGGAATTCTGATCCTCCCGGAGGTGGGACTTGTGCGGTATTCTCCGAACTTGGTTTTTGCATTTTGTCCATTGACGTCTCCGGGTTTTGTTCAGGTTCCTTTAGAGGAGTAGAAACAACGGGTGTAGGAACAAGAGGAGTCGAAGGTCCTTCCAAGTTTACATATTCGTGTGGTGATAGCATTGACATGCTCACGAGGGTTAGTTACGGTTTGACTTGGAAGAGTACCTGAATTCGAAGACGAAGCGGTGTTGGAAGTTATGAACTTAGAAAGCATTTCCGTTAAATTTGTCATCTGGTTTTGTAAACCCTGGCCTTGATTTTGCATATTCCGTAACACAGCATCATTAGCCTTGACATAATTCTCAAAATCGGTCTTTGAAACACCTTGCATTTGTTGAGGAGGAGCTTGATAAACTGGTGGTTGAATCGTTGGAGGTTGGTAAACTTGTCCTTGGTTGAAGTTACTTCCACGGTTTTGATTGAAATTGGTTCCTCGATTTTGGTTGAAATTATTTCCTTGATTCTGATTGAAACGGTTTTGATTGTTTTGAATCGGAGGAAAACCAGGAGGTCGGATTTGGTTTGAAACCATCGGAGGTCTAGAATTGGTATTTCCTTGATTAAAATTGGCTGCAGCAGCTTGTGAAACGTACTCTTGAATGTTATCTTGATAAACGTTGCCATCGGTGGCTGGACAGTTTTTATAAGAATGAGTACCTCCACAAGTTACACAACTCTGCTCGACCGCTTTAACGGTTGCGGGAGCTTGGGCTTTTTGTTTGTCGATAAGCATAGTCTTCATCAAATTCTTAAGTTCAGAGACTTCGGTTGTAAGAGCAGCAACATCTGGTGAAATTCCTGGAGTAGATGAATTCGAACTCACTTTGGCAACGACTGCCTTGTTTCGTGAATTACGAACCTTGGATTTACTTTCAATAATTCTCAAGCATTCACGAGGCATCTTATCCAAAAAGTTTCCACCCGCAGCAGAATTTAATGAATCTTGATCATTAGCATTCAAAGCATTGTAAAACGTATCCAATTGATGTAATTCAGAAAAACCGTGATGTGGGCATGCTCGAAGAAGGTCATTAAATCGATCCCAAGCCTCATAAAACGATTCGTCAAATCTTTGTTGAAATCTCGTGATTTCGTTACGAAGATTTGTCGTTTTTGAAGGAGGAAAGAATTGATTAATGAATTTTGAAACAAGATCATCCCATGTCAAAATTGATCGAGGAGGTTCTTTTTCTAGCCAAATCCGGGCTGAACCTTCAAGAGAAAATGGAAAAAGCATAAGCTTAATTGACGTGCTCGGGATATCCGGGAATCTCATTGTTGAAGTAATCTTATTAAAATAACGGATGTGAGCATGTGGATCCTCTTTATCATGTCTGAAAAACTGTTTGTTTTGAACAAGATTGATCAAACCATGCTTTAACTCAAAGTTAGCATTGATTTCGGGAATTACAATTGCATCCTCGTACCCCTCGGTGGGTGCTTGGAGCAATTGTGCCATAGTCCGGTTATCAGCCATCGGAACTAATGGAGGATTAACAAAAGGTTCTTCTAAATGAAATGGTTGAACAACAGCCGGTTGGCTTTGTTGTTGACGGTTACGGTTGCGGGTTTGAGAACGAGTGCGCATGCACAAAGTAGAAAAAGAAATAAAAAGATAAACAAAAAATTACACTAATTTTTTTTAGCTTTATTAACAATCTATTTTAAACGGATAAACGGAAGACAACTTAAACCAAATAATCAAATTTACTTCACGGTAGCTCTTAAAAATTTTACTTTTTAAGGTGAGCCGTATTTCGTAAATGACACAAATGGCAAGTTTTTAAATCTTTGATTCGAGTTGGGAACTTATTATGATCAACTGTAACCTCATTGACAAGGTAATTATTTGTTGGATGTTCTATATAGTACACCAACTTTGTTTAAATTTTACTCCCCTATCTACTCTGATAAAGCATATAATATTTTTGTATTTTTGTTTTAATCTTCTATTTATACAAAAAAGAAAATATTTTTTTACATTTTATTTTTATAATTTTTTTTTTTTTTTTTACAAAAACAAAAACTTTTAAATGATGGGTCTTCATTAATATCAACAGGTGACTTCAAATACGATAGAATTCTTAATCATAAATCCCGGCAATGGCGTCAAAAATTTTGATGGCTGCTTTTAAATTATATTCTAATATATAAGACTATGTAAATTACCAACTTTACTTGAGGGTCCAAAGGCAAAAAGGAAATTCTTCAAAATATATATAATATAATATAATATGTATCTTAACCGGGAAGTATGATTCCCCGGGTCGTTTCCCCAACGACTTGTGTAATTGAACCACGTTTGATGGCTTGACATGATTTGAATGGGAAACAATAGTTGATTTGATTAACTACTTTTAACAATTAAAATTAACTAATTTTAACAATTAAGCATAAAGACAAATAACGGGAAATCAAAATTTAACTAAAAACGCAAAACGGGACCCCTAAACAGAGGTCAAAAACCTATATTTGCTAAAAATAAACCTAACTTAAATTTTACTTTTAAAATGGACTCTATTTGACTAAAAAGTACGTTTAAAGAAAACTAGAACAAAAACGGAGTTGAAACGAACGTTAAAACACGAAAAACGAAAACGAGAACGAATCCCGTTCTTTAGAAAACGAAATTTTGCAAATTAGACCCTACGAAAGCAAAACTAATTTTCCTATGAACTTTAGGATAAAAGAAAATTTTCTAAAAAAGATTTTTATTTTTTTTGATTATTTTTCTATTTTTTATGATTTTTTAAAGTTTTTAATGAAAATAAATGATTAAAAATACTAAATTAACTCTAAAAATTCTAGAAAAATGACAGAAAATAGCTTAAACTATTTAAATCCTAGGAAAATAAGCCCACCGAGGATCACAGCTCTATTTTATTAAGCTCGCGAAATAAGCTTCAACAACTTTTTAGGCTTATTAAAGGAAAAGGAGTATAAAGGATTAATAGTGCAAGGGTCTTATGAAAATTACCCAAGGGCACAGCGGTAAGGAGTGGGAGTGTGTGTGTATATAAAAGGTTGAGGTGTTGAGGTCGGGGGTTCGAGCCTTGCTCACCCCCGACTTCACTTCCCTTTTTTTTGTTTTTTTTAAAAAACTTAAAGAAAAAAGTGATGCTCCCAAATGAAACTTTTTTTAAGCAACTTTAACAAAGATACTATAAGCTAAAACTTAAAAATAAGCTCTTAAAGAGCTTATGAAGAAGCTGTTTTAGTAACTTAGCTTTTAAAAGCTTTAAAAGCTACTTTTCCTTCAAAGGCTTGCACACAACTCATTTTAAGCTCAAATTGAAATCTAAAGATGTTTCTAAATACCTTAGATGATTCTTATAAGCTAATTAATGAAAAGTAAATCTAACTAAAATCACTTAAAATCTATCTGAAATTGAAGATTCTATAATGCAACTCAGAACTAAACACTTAAAAGCTCAAATCAACGAAAAAGCTAATAAGCAAATAGCCATGCCAAGAAAACTAAGCTTTTGGAAACTGACAAAACTAATATAAGCTATCATTGCATAAAATTATTTTAAGCAAAAATATAAGTTTAAATGATTAAAGTACTTAATTACTACTGTTTTGGATTTATTTATTTTTTTTTGAGATTTTTGAAAAACTTTAAATAATTTTACCTAAGATAATAAGGTTGAATGAAAATAAGTCTTAATCTATAATAAGATACTTGTAATCCTATAAGCATATGAATTTTAGACTTAAATCCTACAACAATTGGCTAAATTGAAGCTTAAAGGAAGACAGCAGTAGTGAACTCTTGTTATACTACTGATGCAAAACAAAATGCAGGTAACCTCTGTGTTTCCTTGACACTTGACTCACTCAATGGAGTGTTAGAACACTTATAAAAGCAAAATATACACATAGGAAAACTAGGATCATAAAATCTTAAAGATCTAAAAGAGCAAAAAGCTCCCATGGTGCGACACAAAGATATAAGCACAAATTCATTTTAAAACTCAACTAATCATTCAAACCTTTTAAAACTTATTTATTTATGATAACTCACCGCTGTCCTAATTGAAACTCAAAGATGATCTTGACTTTCCTAGCCAGGTCATAAAACAATGTTAATCCAAACACCCCTTACAGCTTTTGACAGATTGCATTTGACTTGAGATTTGACACTCTTACACACTTATACAAAATTGATTACCAGCATCTATTACAACTATCTTATAACACCTGCTTTTCCAAACACACATCATCAACAAATACCTTCAAACTAAAATACCCAGCCCTTGATATAAGCAATCCTACAAGTTCAAGCTAACTATTTTTTTTGGTTTTTTATGATTTTTAAGACAAGCAATGAAAATCAAAGATCTACAATCCTATAACTAAATACCAGAATTAACAAACATGATTAAATAGCACACTAAGATACAATATAAGGCACCAAATAAGCATCTAGAAAAAGATAAGCAAAATTAATAAGCTAATAAGCAAACCATTAGCTAGAAATTTAAAGAAAAGTATCTAGATGAAAACTTACAAGAGCTTCAGATAAACAGATAGCTAAAGTGCTCAAATGAGCCTATTCAACAGCTCTGGCTTATCAATATCTAGCCAGCCTCAAAGTCCACTACTGAGCCATCATTAATTGGCTCATCTTCCAAACCTATCACATCCTATCCCTAGCACCAACGAGCGTTATTACGTCCTCTATGCTTCGCAAACGTGTTTAATAGATTAGACTCCGACCTTATTAAGCTCAAATCCAATGCTTTAGACTTGAATGAGCTATGTTGTGCTTATAGATCCTATTACGGCTTATTACATTCTTAAGTAAAAAAGAATTTTGAAACACTTTAAGATTAAATGACACTAAAACACTTTATATTAATAAAAGATCACTGATTACAAAGCTTAAACAAAATTACATTTAAAAGAAAGCTGAAATTAAATTTAATCTATAAGCTATACCAATAGCTAAATTCTAAAAAACTACTCTAGATTATATCCTGTGTGTGAGAAGTGCTCGTATATATAGCACCGCGAAGCTTATAGGCTCCATACAGTTTGTTAGTTCTCTCCTTCATTTCATTGGCCATTGTCCTTCCTTCTAATCTCTTCCGTGTTAATCACTTTCTAACGTTGGATCAACTTATGAGATCACACGGATTGCTAGCGTGTAATCCGTGGTTTATAGCCTTTGTGCTTCTTTTGAGAGTAGAATGAGTGCAAAATACCCCTTTCCTTGTGCTTTCTTCAATCCAACGTGGCATTCCTTCTTGGGATTGACCAATGAGGGCTCATGACTGACGTTTATTTCTGCCAAGGTGTACTCCACCACTTGAATTGTCCTTAGTGCCCTTAATTGTCATCTCTTGCCATTGTTTCTAACCTTGGGTTAATCGGGAAGATATTATTGAACAGTGTAAAACGTTTTTCCCGACTCAATTGTTTACTGAAAGAGGGGTGTATGTTTGACTCGGTTATTTGGGCCTTTGACTTGGGATTGGGCCTTGGGTTTAATTATAGTAAACGAATTTGGGCTAGGGAATGGGTAAAGGTTAACGGGTTGGTTTATTAGTTAACAGGTGTTAACTAACTTAAGACTTAGGGACCATTTGTGTAATGTTGGAATTTATAAGGGACTGAATTGGTATTTTTAGGATTTTGTCTTTTTGTGACTTTGACTTTAATTGACTGAGAGTTGACTTTTTTGACTTTGATAGCTTCTTCCCGGCTTCTTGTGTGCTCTTCCGTTCCCGTGTTCGAGTTTGCCCGGTTTTAACCGTTTTCTTGTGGATTTTGCTTTATCCGTACCTGCACAATAAGAAAGACAAAACAAGCAATATTCAAGTATTTAAAGCACAGTTTTGATCTTTTGAGGGTCTATTTTGATATAAAATGAATATGTGTTTTCACACATATCAAAAACCCTAGACTGCTACAGTACATGTGGAAACAATTAGGCCAAAGTTCCCTTGGTGCACTCGATTTATTATGTATAAAGCAATCACATTTAGGTACACTATAACTAGAATTATATTTCCATATTATAATTATAACTTGTTTATATATGATGATAACTACACACACATATTAAATCAAGTTGCCAAATATACGTCAACGGGTAAAAGTCGTATTTATCTGAAATCTTGAACACGGAAATAATTTGAGGCTTCGATTATACTTCATCCTTTAATTTTAAAATTATTAACAATGTTAATCTTGATGTTGCTATTCTAACTGATGAAACTTACTAACAAGCTAACACGGTGTTTATTATTGTCGTGAGCGTCAGTTTTATTCTTGCATTTTTTTTGTGCGACTTTCACGAGTCAAAAATGTATATGTTAGATTATATATACATACTCTGTATTTAGATTACATCTCTTTTCGTTGTTAATGCACTCAATAAATAATTTGGTATGTTTATAATTTATTTACCTTTACCGTGTATGGTCATTAACCCATCAGACAATAAGATGTCGTTTAAACTAAACCAACGATAGTTTCCGGTTCAAGTTTGCTTTTGTATGTTAAAAAAATCTTTGAATAATATACAATTTTCAAAAACCAATATTTACCAAAACAAAAAATTATACACAATATTACAAGTCATGCCCGCCCATCGGGCGGGCTTAGCTACTAGTATCTATATATATATATATATATATATACATTATATATAAGAGGAGGCATGACATAATTTTATTCCACATGCATCCCATAATGCCATGTCATAAAGCCACGTCATTTTTTTTTTGTCATAATAAATTTTCTTGCCATGTAATCACAATTTATGACATGTCATTTTTAAGCTCCCTTTTACTTTTTTAATTTTCGAAATTATCATGTCCTGATTTTATGGTAGACGAATTTCTTTGGAGTTTTAAAAATAATTTCCCCTATAAGAAATGAACTTGGGTTCTTTGTAATATTAGCAAACAACATAACCAGTATGCTAATTGATTTTTTTATTAACTCTACTGAATTAACTATATAAGGTGACTAAAAGAATAACTAATATTTACCAATCTGTAAACAAATTTGACAAACAGATTAAACTATATAAGGTGACAGAACTTTTAACCATTAATAAGCACCTAAATATCTTAGGTATTTATTTTCTAAATATCTTTCAACTTTTATGGAATACACATTTAAAACTGCTAATATTATGATAAATTGTCATAAGAAAGATGAATACGTGTTTTTCATTATGATAAGACATGACATATGTAAAGTTATCATCAATTCTTTTTCATTGATAACTACGTGTTAGTGAATCTAGGGATTATTCCCACTGACGACACAAAACAAAGGAGACAGCTAGATTTTTATTATTCCATTCGGGAGGGATAAACCCGGTAGGCAGAAAAGGAGTCGAAGGGTATCATGTCCGGCTAAACATCCCGCGATCACAATCGGGATTAGGGTTTGATCTTTTGTTTTTCAATGATTTTCCGCTTTGTGTATACATATGTTTTTTTTGCATGGTGGTCATCTTTTTTGGTTTTTTCTTTTGTAATTATGATAGTTGCAGCCATTGACTTGGTTAAGGAACGTGGAGTCGAAAATCAACATAGCAAAGTGGTAAGTAGATAAACCATGTGTATTCTGCTATAAGTGTTGCTGATTTCTTGGTGAGTTTTATTTAGTTTCAAAATTTTGTGATCAGAATGTTATTTTGTCATTGTAAGCTTTTATTTTTTATTGGCAGCCTAGATGTAACCCAATCACTACCTATTTATTCATAAACCCTAAAACACCTATTAAAACCGGGTTATTAACTGATAAACAAGGTAAAAAATACCTCCATGTGTTGTAGATTTAGTTTGTAAGTATTTTTATAGATTTAAGATGCTAACGGAAAGTATATGTGATTTGCATCTTTTTGTGAATGTTGTGCCTAGGACAGCTGAGAATTTTTGAGCACTTTGCACAGGTTTGTGTTTACTCTAATTTTTAGTGAATATGAGATATTTGAAAGACGTTCATCTGAGTTGTTTTTACATTATTGATTAAATGTGCAGAGGGGAAGGGCACATGAAGCACTACTGGAAAGCCATTACATTACAAGGGTGTCATTTTCCATTGGATAATTAAAGGCTTTATGGCTCAAGTAAATTTATTTAATTAATCTTGGCTAATTAGTTATGCACTTATGAAATCTGCTTATTGGTTTAGTTAAGGTTTAATTGACTAAGGTTTAGGGCATGACCTATGTGTTCATGCGTGTATGTATCCGTGATGTTAAGAATGATAGAATAATTTTAGAATTGTTGTTATGTTGAGTATTCTTTTTAGCTATGCTTGTATCGCTGTTTGGTTAATCAAGCGAAGCACATGTATCTAAAATAAATTACAATGACTATTATGAGGAGTATGTATTCAACATATACATATATTATAATGTCTTAAACCTTTTCTTTTCCTTATATGTGAGTTGATAGCTCATAGCTAGATGATTTCATAATGTATGTACTCATATATAAAGTATGTACTTTACCACGAGATATACAATAGTATAGGCTTGAAGGTCTTATATGTATTTGTTAACGAATGTTTATAAATCTGTTTTATATGATCAAATGTTATAGTTGTTTATATACATATATGTTGTTTCTACTTTATTATCATCTTAAGCATGCCACATGTGTGCACGGTCACTTGTCAAATAACCTTTTTTTATTCATATGCAGGGAGGCGATTTCTCAAAAAAAAGTATGCTTTTCCTTTCAGTCTCTTCTTGACAGAGTGATGAAGCTCTTTTTAACTTGCATTTGCGTGCCAGATTTGTAAGGCGTGACCTTTTAATAGTTTGCAGGCACCGGTGGTGAAAGCATCTATGGAGGAAAGTTTGCAGGTACAATCTGAAAGATGCTATCTTTGTTTTGTATGATCAAATATTTTTAAGTTATCATTTAGCTATCATTTTGGTACTAATACTTGATGCTCTCTTTGTAGATGAGAACTTAAAGTTGGATCATAGTGGTGTTGGTATGCTATCTATGGCAAACAGCGGCCCAAATACAAATGGATCTCAGTTCTTCATACTCTTTAAGCGTCAACCCCATCTTGATGGGTAACTCATAACCATATCTTATTTTTCCTTCTTATTTTCTTTTCTAGCTGCCTTAGAAAATGTGGGATTAGGATCAGTTTCAATCAATCGATTTGCTTAACAAAGTTGACGTGGATTGTTTTCTATCACAAACAGGAAGTCCTACTCTTAGTTTATACAACCTTATGAATTGGTATTGATCATTATGTAACAATTCCTAAGGCTATTTGATATATTTCATCTCATAATTTTCACTAAAATATTTTTATAACCTTTTAAACAAATCCTCTTTATATATATATATGATGATAATAAATAACGTATATATATATATATATATATATATATATTATATATCATATATATTCTATAATATATATATAATCTTATTAAGGTCAATATTATCTATATTTATTAGTTGCTATATACACAATTGTTATTTTTCCTTGGTTCAATAATATTTTTTTTTGGGATATAACTACATAATGATATTTTTCCTTGTCCTTATAAACACATTTAGCTGATTTGTTTTTTTAGTTTTGATTTTGGTTGTAGTTTAAAGCTAATGTAGTTTCAGGGTGTTCACGATTTGTTTATGCAGTTAGCATGGTGCGACTAGCGTTACATTCACCCAAGCTGGGAGTCAAATATTAAGCACTTCATTTGATGGAATTGCAAGGTCTGTTAATATACCTACTTGAAACCTGGCTATAACATGCATATAGTTAACTGATACCTAATTATTACCCTTGCTGAAGCTATATCAGAATTTACGAGATAAAAGGTGGAAAGTTGTTAAAGGAATTCCGTGGTCACTCATCGTATGTAAATGATGCCATCCTCACACCTGATGGACTTCGTCTCATTACTGCATCTAGTGATTGTACTGTCAAGGTTTGGAATCTGAAGACTACAAATCGTCTACAAACATTCAAGCCACCACATCCTTTAAGGGTATTGCTGTCACTCTTCTCGATGTAGTTATTAATGGTAACAAAAACTTCAGTAGGTATTAGATATATAAGTTCTCTTGGATTGACCTATCTTTCTATTGCATCTGTAGTTGCATGTACTAATACACAATCAAGGAATGCCCCTGCTTCTCGAGGTTCCAATAACAGCATGGTCACAAGCAAATATTGAATAAAGTTTCATGTTGGTCATCGATGTTGCTTGGAAAGTCGTCCTGCTCGCACATAGAAGATACATTCCATTGAAGACTAAAATATATGTGCTAGGATTGTTGAACTTTTGTGCAAGAACGTGAAGTAACAACCAGAATAAAACCATACCATGGTACCAATATTGATGGAAAAGATAAGGGGTCTGAACATGGTGTTTGGGAATTAGATTTTATCTTTTCCATCATTTTGGGCGAATGGTAACCAATGCTTTTCGAGAGATTTATGTGATAAAATATTATACTCATTGGTAAGTTTATTTACATTTTAATGTATAACTCTATATGATATGATTTTTTAACACATGCAGTTCACATGTCAGGAACGCCACTACTCCATTGGATCTAAAGATTTTCTTGAGAACGGTATCTATAATAACAATTTCAAGACTATGAACAAGTTCATTATGGATGACTGAACTTATGATAGTTTCCTTTATATGTATGATAGATTAGAGAAGGTCAATCCAAAACTCTCAAGCAATGTCTTAAGACTGAATACGTTGTTATCTGCCACGTTCTTGGTATAACTATTACTAATGACTGGTACGGGGTTGTCTCATATTTTAAACAAAGTATTTGAATAATGAAATGTTTGATGTACGTTGTCAATCTTATGTGCCTATTTTTTTCATAGAGATTTAAAGCTACATTGGTCGATAAAGACAAGAAACCTCAGGTAAATACTAGATACGACTTTGAAATAGTTACATTTCAGGGACGAGTGCATGTCTTGCACACGTGTTGTGGTTTCATACTTGAATCTAACATAATTTTAAAGTGCAGATAGATAATATAATTTGAATCAATTTGTGATTGTTTAGAATAATAATATATGCTGAAACTTTATTAGTGTTTAGAATCATAAAAAGAAAATGAGTCAAATAGGTCAAACCATGTTGTAAGTCACCCAAACTGAAAGGTCTGATTTTTAAATAAATGATGAAAAATACAATTTGTAGGGCTTTTCAACCATTGGACTTCTCTGGGTGAAATATGTTGGCTATCATAAAAATCGGTCAAATATACAATACCTGATTATAATTATTTTTTCTACAGGTTCATGATTATTGCTTTCTTTAAGAAGATTGGATGATAAGTTAGCTGTTGTCCCAACAGACATATCATTGTCAACTGAAAAGATAAAGCAGTTGTTAATTGAAGAAGGCACAAGTGAGACTCTGGTTAAGGGTTTTGGGCAGATTATGCTTTCAGAGTTTTTAGAAATTCAAGGCCAAGCTAAATCTCTTTGCCTAGAGGTTAATTACTTTAAACATTTGTGATTTAAAATCTGACTTTTCCTGAAAAGGTATTCTTGGTATGTATCATCAGGCTTCTAATATCGACAATGAATCCTCTAGAGTTCTTGTATAAATGAACAATATGAATGCTAACATTCTGCAACCTTGCAACTAAAACAGATACAAGATTTCACTGATCCGAATAGTGACAATAGAATATTCCTACTGAGCACAAGGGCTGGTGGACTGGGAATCAATGTCACTGTAGCTAATACCAGCATTTTATACGATAGTGACTGGTAGATAATATCCTTCTGATCTGAATTTAATTTGATAGTTTATTGATTGTTTTATGTGATCTTTATGAGTTTAGCCTTTAAACCATTTTAAATATATTTCAGCAATAATATTTGTTAAGATAGCCGCTTTAACTAAATGTAATGTATGTTTTTATCAAAAGGAATTTGAATAAGGGGCCCTACAAAAAAAAGTATTCGTATGGTGTAAGAAAGCGGATTCAACCATAAGAAGCTAACTAAATGTTAAGGCTATGTTTTTATCCAAAAGGATATGTTGAAAATAAGGGGCCCTGCAAAAAAAAAGTATTTCGTATGGATGTGTAAGAAAGATCAAGGGGAAGAAAAAAGAAAGCGGACTCATACCATAAGAAGCTTTTATAATTAACTGGAGGCTTGATGTATAGATCCTATAGAGGGAGGGAGGGAGGGAGATCAATGTGAGGGATGTAGATTGTTGTAATAGAGTGGGAGTGCGGTAAGCTAGCTAATTCTATAGTAGTCATACCGAGTATTTATTAAAACGGGGGGTTAAGCAAGTGGAGAAGGTAGTTATGGCCTTCGTTGCCAGCCATGGCTCGCGCATGATCGATTGAGCCATGTGCGCCTCCACTACGTGGTTCACGACCATAAGACACTCTCGCGCCGTGGTAACAGCTCTATTCAATGTGAGAGATACAGATATTTTTTTTTTTTTTGAAAAAAAAATAGCCGTTGGGTTGGGGGAGAAGCGGGGGATGATATTTGACAAAAAATACTCCCCATAACCCTACATTTTTACCCCTTTAACAGCACTTATAATTTCTCCCCTTTCCATCCTTTATATTTTATAACCTTCACAGTCCACAAATTTTCTTTACCAATTCTCTCATATTTCACTCAAAAAAAATTGAATCCCACCCGAATTGGATTTCCGCGTATGACTTACGACCCAACCAATCAAATTCTAATGGGCTCGGTCATTCGTCTTCAAATCGTTGGCTGGGGGTGGTTAAATACTATTGTGTAGATTCCGCATATACAATAAGTATTCATAGTCAGCGTTTCTCTATAGTTAATCTGTATTTATACAAGTTGGCTATCACCCTTAGCAGGCTGCAAAGATCTGTTCAGTTTGGGACTCACAATTGGTATTAGAGCCTTAGGGGATCTTGATATAGGATCACAAGGTTTGTTTATACTGCTCGGAAGCATTGTAGTAATTGGTAAGTGCTGATATATGGGATGATCATACTATTAACGGAGGAACATTAGTGCTGCTTGTGTATTTGGTTAATGCTGCCAAAGTAAATTCATGGAATGTTTCTACTTACAACAGTAATAAGTGCTAAGGACGACACATGAGGATTTGTTGAACGAGCAAAGGTAAACTTAATACTGCTACATGCTTTTTAGTACTGCTAGCATTGGGCTTACAAGAAATTTACTACTGCTAGCTTTGTGATAATACTACTAGTAGTAATTCAAGATGTTAATGTTGCTCATTGGTACTTTGTGTTGCCCAAAGATGATTTGTATTGTCAACTGATATTACTACTGCTTGGGCTTAACGAATTATTTATGTTGTTGGTTAGTGTCTAATGCTATTGCTTCGTGTGTTAGTACTGCTAGTATTAAATGAGTTTGTACTGCTAGCCTTATGCGATAACGGATAACACACTGCTTGATTCTCGGATAGGACAAAGATTCAATTAAATTGAAAAAGGCTGTTTTTGGATTTATTGAAGATGTGATTACGAAGACGATTGATTATCACTTATTTGATGTTGTAGTTGAGTTTCACAGGTGCGTGTTCTTATCATATCTTAAAGTGGGTTAAAGATAACTTGTTTGTTTTATATGGTGTTGACGAAGACTTGAAGAATCTAGCAATGTGTGATTTTTCTTATGATGCTCAATGCGCACATTGGATATCACTTAAAGAAGTTACGTTGTAGTGCTCAGTGTCTCATCTAGTTGAGGATTCTTTCAAGAGGTTGCGGTCTACTTATACTTCTTGGTTCAATATAAGTTTGGAGTCACGTGGATAAACAAGGCATAAGACGCAAGTTTGGGATATTCAACTTCTTCATCAAATTCATTATACTCGGTTTTCTTCATCAGTAATTACTACAAAAAGCCTACAGAATTAAAGATGTTCATGCACAGTTTCAAGGGAAGGTCATTACTACTGCTAGTCATTATTAATACTGCTAGTTTAAAATTTCTACTGCTTGAGTTCATTATTTGTGTAGAACTTCATGGGGGGTAATTTGAGTCAGTGGAAAGCTTGGATTAAAAGTTTTGATATATGATTTGAAGTTGTAAAGATCAAAGTTGCTTATATGTTCCCTATTGGATGAAGACAAAAAAAGGAAGATGATTATATGATTAGCAACTTATAGATCCTGTGGTGGCATGGAATGGAGATTAATAACATAAGGGGAAGATCTTAAGTTAAGGGGAAGCAGTTTACAAAGGAAGATTATTTCATTTAGGGAGATCCATGATCTCAACTTCAGGGGATGTTCGTGCAAGAATTTGTTAGTTTTGTCATCATCAAATAGGGGAAGATTGTTGGGATTTATAGATTTGATGAGACAAAAGAACAAAAGAATGAAACCAGAAGGACTAATTCAGCATTCTGGGATTCTAGAAGACTTGAAGTCAAACAGTAGTTATCTTCTCATTTAATGCAGTCAAATAGCGATTAATGTTGATTGAAGATCTCATTCAATGTAGTCAAACAACGATTAATGCTGATTGAAGATTAATTACAACTTGAAGATTAATGCATCTAGAGGAAAAGTCAAAACTCACTATCGTTATCATAAATGTATAGACCACGTAGAAAAGAATATTACAATGCATAAGTCGTTGGAACTAACAATGCAAACATGTGTTAACTAACTGCTGTTAAACACATGTCCCGCATATGTGAGTTGGGACTCGCTGATATATAATTAAAAAAATTGTCCAGTCTGGTTTTATAGTTTTGCAAATATACATAGAATAGATTGTAATATTCTTTTCTTTGTTGTATGCCTTAGCTTGGGCTTTAGCTTTTGCTCTAATATTAGTAAACACCCTAACATTATCTTTTTAAGTTGCATTAATGTACTCATACTAATATAATACTTGTTATCTTCAGCATACACGACTCATTTAAATTTCTCACAAAATGTTGAGTTAACAATTCGTATTGTCTCAAGATTCAATGTTTTTTTTATAAACCCAATTTCCGACATACCACCAAATATGATTCATGTAACTTGTGCATTAGTCTATGAGCAAACACCAGCACGCCGTGAACCTACATCCATAAGGTAGCAGAACCATTGCAGGCTCAAGTATGTACATTAGCCACCAATATCCTGATGTGTCACTGTAAATGTTTAAAGGAAGTGAATGTGAGCATATAGCCTAAGTGTAGTTTAATGGTTTTAGGAGTGTAATTTATTAGGCTGTAGTTGTTAAATTTTCATTGGACGTATTGTACTATTGTTACCCATCTGACTTGGCAATTGTCGTTTTTACATAGTTGTCGCGCAAGTGTCTGGGAAAGACCATGTTCTAAATCACATCAGCATGTTATAATTTAAATGTCATTGTATTTGGTGTTTGGTTTTGCAGATTCTATGCTTCTGAGGTGCTTTTGTCTTTAGAGTATCTTCACATGATAGCTAAAAGTACGTCTCCTGAGGTTATTATAATTTGAAAACCACGTGTCCTCTTTTCTTACAGCCTAATTTCTCATGAAACAGATCCAAAAGGTAATATAGAATACCCCACACACATACAAAGTGATCCTTAGGACAAAGACGGGAATGAGCTAGATGGAGGATGTCACGTCACTTATGTGGTCAAGGATATCGCTAAACCTATTACTTCTTCAAAATATCAGCTTATGCCACCTCCATCAAGCTAATGTAACGTAAGCTTTCATGGTGAC
Organism: Tanacetum coccineum; assembly: GCA_026074375.1. Taxonomy (NCBI): domain Eukaryota; kingdom Viridiplantae; phylum Streptophyta; class Magnoliopsida; order Asterales; family Asteraceae; genus Tanacetum; species Tanacetum coccineum. The sequence continues at coordinate 51,024 of BQNB010010190.1, forward strand.
GTTGATGTCGCCTCCTTAACCTACTCCCTTTGCAGCTTTGCTTATTGTAGCCTTACGGCTTGCTTGATGATGCTTGCTTTTGCAAAATGCTTGCTGCTCCTACCCTTTGCAAAATGCTCGCTGCCGCTACCATTGCAAATTATACTTGACACCTTATAAATATTTAATTTTCGGTAGTAAAATTGATGCAAATTGGTCATTTAACTGTCATGGGTTTTCAACTGTGATTTGATTCACTTAATTAGTATCATTCTATGTTGGTGAATTTATTTTTGGACGAAAGACGGGATCTTGTGAGGTTTTTTATACAGTTGCTTTCATTAGTATATTACGTAACTTTTTGGAAAACGTGAGTTTAAACCCAGTCATAAAATGCAAATGTTGATTTAAACCTATGAGTCATGGAAAATGGTCGCTAAAAGGGGTGATTAAATGGGCAGAGAGTTTAGGCCATGTTTTACCCATCCTGGAATTCAGCAATTAGTGAAAAGTTGGTCACACCCCGACAGTGGCGGAAACACGGGGATGCCGACATAATGAATTCGCACGCTGGTACCATAGTGTACATAATTCGATATCCATACAAGGTGTGTGTTCAAAGACTTTTTTGGATTATTTTTTCTTTTTTATTTTTTATCAATTGCGAACCACATACTAAGTTTATTGTCAACCTGCTATGTGCATAGTAGTCTCAGACCCTAGTCTTACTCGCGCCGTATCAGAATTAGAATAATCACCACCCGCGCGGAAGCTGCAGTTCGACAATCGGCACCTATGCCGCTCAATTCAGCACTTAGAGAAAAGTTGTCACACCCCGACAGTGGCGGAAACACGGGGATGCGACATAATGATTCACATTGTACAAGTTACATAATCATACCATACAAAGTTTGCAAAGATTTGGATTTTTCCTTTTTTTTACAATGAACCCAAGTTTTCAACCTTTGATAAGTAAGACCCTAGTCTTAAGTCCAAACCCCCAAGGGTGCACATCCTTCTCCAATACCATCCACTTACCTTTGTTAAGACCCACATGAAAATGATACTCAAAAATGTCAACAATAATGTTGGTGAGCTCGTAGGTTTGATAGAAAATCCAATCGTTGTGTCAATATTTTAAGTAGTGGACAATTGTGCAATATGACAGTGAATACATGCAACACATTCAATTTCCAAACATAGCAACTCCATGCTATCTAACTCTCATACATATGGACACCATTTCCACGCAAGGTCCTCAACTCTCAATTCACACGTACCTAAAGCCTACCAGCTGAAGCTATATATAGGGCGGAAGATCACATATCATTTCAAACCATAGCAAGTCCATGCTATAAAAGATCTACACATAAAGTTCCACACAACATATTCTACCAAAACTCATGTCATTCACATAGCAGTCACAACTTTTGAACAGTACAGAAAACAAGCTCAAAACAGATTTGAGTACCATTTTTCCCAACGGAAAAGAGTTAAAAAGTGAGGCTACGAGAACTCACCTCAACAGATGATATAATTTGAACAAGATAATCTCTACACAACGCACAACGGTACCCGGCCACGACATAACATTAATTTCACATTATTGACATTTCGTACAAGGTTGTTTTATTGTATAAGCGTTTGCATTCAAGTTCGCGAAAAATTCTCATCCTTATATTAAAACATTTTGGTAACATGGTTGTGTGGGAACTAAATAAAACAACTCGATGCACTTGGCCAAAGCGCGATATCAACACATAAAATCAAGAATAGACACAACAAAGTAGAATATGATAGAACGTTCAAAAATCCATTAAGAATCCGGCGAGTAGTGATTATGAATCTGAAGACCAAAAAGTAAAGGATACTTAGCTCCACAACGAAAAAGTATATACGATACTTGACATAAAATAATAATATTTTATTATTTTTGTCTTTTATCGGGCTAAAAGGGTAATTATAAAATCGTCCCAATTTAGTATGTCCAAGTTTAATTGATCAACCTTGACACTTAATGACTAATAGAAAATCAAAATTTTCCTTTAGTCGGTTCGACAAGAAAATAAGTTTTTCCACAACACTTTCTAAGTGTGACTTGTTTTATAAAATTTCTGCATGACCCGTTCGTTTGTAAGAGTTTTCCAAGGTTCTCAAACCCTTAAATTTTCAACACTTTTCACCAATTTTCCCAGTTTCTGACAAAATGCCAAAAGTTCATATTAACAAGGCGTTTATCCAAATATGACTAAATATGATCATATTTACCATTTTCAACTTACATAAGTATTTATTGACCAATTATCCATGTTAAGCATCTAAGTTATTAAGTTTCAACCTATTGGGCCCAAAAGCCCAATGTTAATCCGATAGCATTTGTTAAGTCCTACATAACCAAATTCAATCCTATTTAAGTCCATTAGCCGATCCACTTGCTAAGTCATAATCCATTACGTCTAACATGATTATTTGTTATTGGGCCTTATGGTTCACTAAAAGCTTTATAATTAGCCCGATAGTAAGAAAAACTAAAGTATTTACACTTTATTGGACCTTTCGGCCCAATAAGTTTCAAAATAGTCCAATAAGCCTCAAAATAGTCCAATAAGCCTCAAAATTAAGCAATGGGCTTTTAGTTCGCCGATTAAGCTAGAAAATAAAACATGACGTGAAATAAGTTTCGGCCAATAAGGCAAATAAGTCGTAGCTTATTTTCTTATTGGGTCGTGGCCATTAATAAGCTTAATATAAGTCGAAATAAGCCCTTTTGGCTCCATAAGCTCAAAATTCCAATATGTTACCCAAATAAGCTTTAACAAGCTAGAAAATAAGCCAACCAAGCATGATGGCACCAATAAGCTAACAAAATAGACACAAACATTTCAAGAATAAGTCGAATAAAACGTAGGTCGGGCCCATGACCCCCTTGTGCTCGCTGTTTTGGGCCGAGGCGCGCAAACAAGCCTAAAACTAATATAAGCCCAAAATAACATAAGTCCAAAACAAAATAAGTTCAAACAATAAGCTCACAAAAAAATCTCAAATAAACCGAAATGGTCATGGGCCTAGCCCGTGACCCTTATTCACCACTGTGTTGGGCTGAGACACCCTCGACAAGCCCACGAGGAACATCAAACCCATGACAAGCTTATACAATAAGCTAGGGCTTTTCGAAATGAGCACAAATAAGCTTTAGACACTACATGACATTTTACCACAACAACCACGATACAAAAAATGACCCACTCTTGTTTGTTTCTTTTCCTTTTTGCCTACGTCAAAACCAAACGCACCCTTATTAACGTTTTTGTTAAATTTTAAGTTTAGATTTCTAACAAACGCATTGTACAACTAGCTTAAGGTCATCATATTAACCATAAAAGTACAAAAGTAAAAAGGTTTTGGAGACTTACAACTTGATGGTTTCGGTTTGGATTTGACGTAAGGAAACAACCTGAATATTGTTTTTGATTACCCAAGACTACTATATATCAATCCGAGAATGTTTTCTAAATCTTTAGTCTTGATAAAATTTGAAAATGATGATGTTTCTTCCCCTTGTGGTTCTCGTCCGGTTTCAAAAAAAAGAAAGAGAAAAAGTTTTTGATGTTTTGTTTCTTCAAATGTGCACATCATGTATGTGTGTTTTGTGGTTATATAAAAGAACAAAGGGGAGGAAAAGTTGGTAGCTAAACCTTTTTGCCTTATCTCCCTTGTAGTCCACGTAAAAACAAGAGGTGAGAGAGTATCCCATGCTCTTTCATCTCTTGTCGGGATTTTTTAAAACGAGCCTAGTTCCAATTTAACCGAAAACCGAGTTCTAAACTAAGAAAGTTCACGACACCAAAACATGTTTGATCATTTTAGACTCGCCCCGACATTTGTTTCCAAGATCGTTACTAGTTTTGCATAAGCCTCACGAACGCATTTGTTTCCTTATAAATTTAAATCACAACTCAACGATTTACGTTCTAGACGGACGTTACAAATAAATCATGAAATAACATATTGATTAAGTTCATTTAATTAACCCAAGGTATTTATTACAATTTCCCGTTAACTGTCATGCCGGTACGCATTGCGTGACGATTTTTCGCGGACCACGGAAAAGAAATTTCCCGGTAATCGTTAAAACGATAACATAGATACTTCGATACCTAAAATATGAATCAAAAGTGATTAATTTAATAAACCAAGACTCTTAATACCCGGTTAAACCATAACCGTTTTACGCAAAAGAAGTCAACCAAAGTCAACTTTCCAGTTTCCTCTGAGAGAACTGATAAGATTGAAAGACACAGATATATAATTATAGTATTTTAAACATACTAAAATTCAGAAAAGTTATCGGTTATCACAGTCTAACCCCCTTAAAGGAATTTCGCCATGAAATTCAGCTCAAGTCACCAACATATCGATAACGGGAGTTCAAATCCTTAACAAAACGCACTGGTTCTTTTATCGGTCCAGTCTCTTAGGTGAGGCTTCTATTTATTCCTCTAGAGACTTAGTTCTTAAGTTCGGCTCCTACATTTCTCAGATGTACCTAGACCATAATCGAATGACATGGTAGGTTCTTTCCACTGTCTTCAAAAATTAATAGTTCTTTCTAACCTTTAATTTTGAGTTTTTCAGTCGAGTGTGTCCGGATATGATCCAGTCCACGACTTTCCAACAAAATGTTCTAAGGTATTCAATTATATCCAGTTCCTCGATTATTCTAGTCAACGTAGTTAAGTTCTACCGGAGATATGTGTCCCACACATTACGACTTACGTGCTGCTCTTTCAAGATCATTTAAGCTTCGCTTATCAAAATCTGCTTAAACTCTTCTAAGTATATTTTACTTGTTTCAAGTAACTCGGATTTCAACTAGAAAGATCAAGATATCATTTAGAATTGTGTTACCCAAAATTATATCGGGTTTCAAATCGGCTTACTACAAATATGATCAAGTCTCCTCGTGACTTCACAGTGTTTTGTTTAACCCACTCGTTTTTCTAACGTATAGTACAATATGGCAACTTAAATATCTTTCAAGTTCCACATGGAAGAAAGTAAAATGAAAGTATGCACGAGGTCTCACAAGTATGGAAATCCTATCCGAGGTGAGTGATGAACCATGTCACAAATATGCATAGATAACGATGTACCCAACACCGAATATATCAACTCATATATGAAAACATACTACCATCAATTGATTTTCAAATTTTATACAAAATCATCGTACTACTATCATAACTATGACTTCGATAAAAGTCAACTACCGACTGATTCTAATCAGTTCATAACTACTACCACTGAGACTACTCAGTTTAGGTCTAGCACTAACCGAAGCTACTCAGTTTAGTGATGTACAAAAGTCCTATCCAACCTCATATGGTCTACTGTCCTCTACGACTCCCATCTTCCCCTCTTCCCTCCTGTCCAAAATGGTGGTAACAGGGAGGTGGGGGACAGTGGGGGGGGGGTGGCTGCGTGATGCGGGGGTGGGTGCGGTGGTGGTTGTGGGGGGATTGTGAGGTGACGGATGGTTGGACGCATTTTGGGGGAGGGGGGTAGGTTGGGGGTTGTTATACATAATATGCGGAGTGTTTCGGGGGACGCGTTCTGCGTGTTTGTGGTGGTGTCATTCTTCCTGAAGTGTCTATCTCGGAATCTTGTTGCGCTGCATCGTGATGTGCTGCACCAACAGATCATGAATCAACCTACGATCATCATATCTAGCCTGCCACATCTTCGCCCTCTAGGCGTCAGCATGTCCTGCCTATGACTCCAAAGCCAACACTAGTCTCCACAAAGCACCGAAAGTTACTATGGCCCTCTCCTGCTCCTGCTCTAGGCTCCTAAGCCTGTAGTGCTGAGAAAAGATCTCATCCCTAACCGCCCTTGACCTGGTATACAACTCTCTAAGATCCCTATCATAACCCTCAAACAATGTAGGTGGTAGTGCGTCTAAGCACTGTGTATGATCATGGAGTATGCTCCCGTGAAGCTCAAGCTGCGCTCCTACCTCTAAAAACTCATCCTTATCTACTGCTATAATGGCTTTTGGGGTAGTCACTCGTGAAGCTATGGGTGATGGTACAGTCAGGGATGCTGGTGAAACAGGTAAGGAACCGAATGACTACTCACGTGATGCCGGGGTCTAAACTGGTGCACAGGATCGAGGGTCGATCTCGATGTCTAGAAAAAAAGTACCGTCCTTGATCAATTCTGATCACACCTTTTAAAGTATATATAAATATAAATATATAAATATATATAAATATAAATATATAATTATAAGGGTAAGAATCAAAAAATCACAATTATAGTAAACCGGGAGTATGATTTCCGGGTCGTTTCCCCAACGAGGAATGCAATTGAAAGCCGAGAGTTGTTTTGAGAATTGATGCTTGAATGGAACAAGATTCAGATTGGTTTTTAATAACTACGGGAAAATTAATGCAATTTACACTAAAATTAACTAAGGCAACACAAATTTAAACTAAAAACGCAAAACCGGGATCCTAAAAATGCGTCTAAATTATCACTAATTCAAATTTTAACCCTACACAAGAAATTTTTGAATGTAAACCCTAAAAATGACAAAAGAAAATTTTCTAAAAAGGAATTATATTTTTTTTGGCTTTTTAATATTTTTTTATGAATTACAAACTAATTTAATCTATTTAAAATTCTAGAAAATAGCAAATTAAATCCTAAAAATTCCAAAATACCTAAAAATTCTAAAAAATGATTTTCTATCTTAGAAAAGTCTAAAATATGATAAAAATTAAGAAAACTATTTTTAACTATTTTTTATAATAAAATTCTATTTAATTAAACTAATTTAAAAAGCTAAAAATGGAAATTAAAATCTAAAAATGGTAAAAATGATTTTAATGCTTGTAAACCTAAAAATATTTATTTTAAATCTAAAAACTATTTTTTTGTAATTTTCTGAATTAATTTACTATTTTTTTTACTTTTTAAAATTTTTACCTACGAAAATTAATTAAAAATAACAAATAAAGATGGAAAATTCCGAAAAATTGCTGAAAAGTCCTAACAGTTATGAAAAAGATAGGAAAAATAAGCTTGATCTCACAGCTTATCAAATAAGCTAAAAATAAGCCCAAACTAGCTACGGCTTATAATAGAACATAAGGGCTCAAAATGATGATAAAGGAATTGATTTTGCAAGGTATAACGAAAAAATCCCAAGGGTGCTAGTGGTAGTGAGTGTGGTGTTAAAATGCTTGGTTGATGGTGGTTGAGGTCCCGGGTTCGAGCTTAGGCTCACTTGGGGCTTCCCACTATCCCAAGCATTTTTATTTTTGCAAATTTTTTTAACAACTTTTTAAATAAGCTCAAAATAAGAAACTTTTGCAAAGGCACTTTTTATATAAGCCCAAAATAAGCACACAAATAAGCAATGAAAGACAGAAATGCTTTTTACTCTTAAGGGCTTAAAATGTTAACTATTTGGTCTTTTTGGGACAAATAAGCTAACAAAGAAGGCAAATGAGCTTAAACAAATACTACACTACTCTAATAAGCAAGAATGAACTAGATTAAACTTAAGAAAATAAGCTAACATAAGCTGAAAATGACAGATAAACTAAATGGCTTAAAAATACTAAGTTAAAAGCAAATAAGCTCAAATAAGCTTTAACCTAAAGCAAATAAGCTAAATTAAGCTAAACCTATCCTAATAAGCAACACTAAGCCTGAATAAGCAAAGAAAGATAGCCAATAAGCACAGAAAATCAAATAAGCACTTATGCCAATACTTGCATACCAAACAGCCCCAAAAGAGCACTTTGAGCTTAAAAATAAGTGATCAAATGGATCCTTATGGATCTGAAACCTTAAAACAGATGAAATTTTGCCCTCAAAGAATACTTATCATTAATCAAAAATCATTTTGAAATATAGAATAAACATTAGTGAGCAAATCAAAAAGTTGTTTTTCTATTTTTCAAACACTTAGCAAAATTTGACAATATTTGACAAGAACACAAACAATGATTGCAGACCTATTCCTAAGGTTTCTACTGGTTTTTAACACTTGCACAAACACAAAATCTTCACAAAAACTCAACAATCATAAACCAAATCATATAAGCTGATTTTCAATTCAAAATACCAACAGATTTAAACAACTATTAAGATAGACTATGAATTTGAGATATAATGATTAAAAACCTTTAACAACTAACTATTAGGTTGATTTCAAGCTAAACTAATGATAAGTATAAAATACACATATCCATTTATGCTTAAAACAACCCAATTAAACCCAAAACAGACCAAAAATGGCAACAATATGCTTGTATTTATGTTTTGTGTGTGCAGGTATGGATATATCAAAAGTCACAAGAAAATCATCAAAAACGGGCAAGCACGGACACGAGAATCAGAAGAGTACAAAAAGAAGCCAAAGATTCGAAGCCGAAGCCATAAAAGTCAAGCCTTAGTCAAATCCAGTCAAAAATGGTCAACCAAAATGAAAGACAAAACCAAAAAATATTCCATTTTCACCCTCCAAGTTTCATAAATGTTCAAAAATGGTCCCTTACCTCTTATTGGGGCCTAGGGACCTTAATGGGCCTTAAAAAGCCTTAAAAACCATACCCGGATACCAAAGAGCCCAAAAGCCTAAATCATAAGCCCATTTTCCTAGTCCATTTCATTTCATTAAAACCACAAGGACCTAAATTGCCATTTTCTAAACTTCTTTTACATTATACTTTAGAGATAACAAAGAGAGGGGCTCATTGTGTAATTAACCCTAAGTTCAAACCGAATTTTACCACAATTCAGTTAAAATGAATTTAGGCGCCAAAGATCCCTAGACACTATTCACCCGTCGTCCCAAAGTTACCATTCACTCAAACGAAAGGGCAAATGAAAATTAAGGGGTACGGAAGTCTATTCAAAGGCTCCTAAGCAAGATGGAAGGGTTATTTCAGTCAAATCATTGCTCAATTAAGCTCTCTCTCAAGCATAAGGGCACGTCAGCTATGGAGAAAGCACACAAGTGATGGGTTTTTGTGCTAATCTACTCACAAAAGAAGCACAACATGTCACATCAAAGAATGACATGCTGGCAATCCTCTATCACACACAAATGATCAAACGGCTCCCATTTGCTCTCCAATGATTGAAGATTTGAATGGTCATGATTAGATGGGGCGTGCTAGAGAAGGAAGGCTAGAAGCTTCCTCAACAGCCTATAAAAGGCCCTCACATTTCACACACACGAGATCTTCTTTTTAATTTTCTTTTAAGCAAAAATTTAGTTTGTTTTTAATTAAAATGTAATTTCCTTTTCTCTTGTAAGCTGTTTTTGATTATTAATATAAATCTCTTTTAGTTTTCATAAGTTTTTAATTTTAAAGCTCTTATATCTTCTTATTGTCCTCACTTACTCAGCCTATGTCTCATAAGCCTGTCATAAGCTCATTTAAGCTCTTGTGAGTCTATAAGCTTACAATTGAGCTAAATTAGATCTTAATATACTTAAATCGTTAAACCAGCCTAAAGTTCTTTGTCTTATTTTGATTATAAGCTATGGAAGGGGAGCTAGCTTTGGATGAGCTCCCAAAGACTTAACTCCTAGCTTATTTATAAGCTAGGAGAGCTTGTAGCAAAGCTCTAAGAGCATTTGAGCCTTGTTAAGCTAGGCTAACTGTAAGTCCTCTTTTATTTTTCAGTTTTAGCTTAATTTGTTGCTTATCTGTTTATTTGCTTAAATTACTAGCTTATATCTCTTTTATCTTGCTTATTAGATTATTTAGTTAATCTGTTTTTGCTTATATTAAGTTTAGATCATAGTCTTTCATATAGTTGACTTAAAATTCATAAAAAAACCAAAAAATATGCATAGTAGTAGCTTATTGTTTTCTGGCTTATTTGATTAAGTTTTTATGCTTATTAGGTTCATTATAATATGTTTAATATCTGGTAATTAGGATTTGATAATTGAATTTTATTCTAGCAGCTTAATAAGATTCATAATTCAGTTAAAGGGGTGTTTGGTTTAGGACAATTTGACCACTAGAAGTCAAAGTTTTTTTTGTGCATTTGTTTGAGTTAGCTTAAGTTTTATTTAAGATCACTAGGAAATGAGTTTTTGAAAGTTAGTTTGCTAAAATTTAAAAAGTTATGGCTTATTTTGTCATCTCAGCACCAGGGTACTTTATAGTTTAAGTTTTGATTGCTTTATTTTGATCTAAGCTGTCTAGGACCTTGTGAGTGGTTGAATTGTGTTGTATACACTTAAATAGAGTGTATTGTGCAGGCTAAACCCTTAAGGAAGCCTGCATTTGAGTATTTGTGGTATTGCCAATTGCACCAGCAGTACTAACATTAGTTAGTACTGCTGATACTTAAGCCCCAATTTAAGCCAGCAATGTTAGGATTTAATAGCTTATCTTTTAGTATTTTATAGTTTAGTAATAGCTTAATATAGATTAAGACTTACATTTTATTTTCTAGCTTATTTTCCTAGCTTATTTTGCTTTTAAAAGTCACTAAAAACCAAAAAGACCAAAAACAGTAGGTAGATTAAAGTAGCTTTTAAATTCTAATTTTTAGCTTATAAGAATAGATCTTTTCATTTAGTTTTATAGTTTTATAGTTGTTAAGTAAGTTTACAAGAGATTAGCTTCTAGATTTGCTTATTGAGTTTTTGAGCTTAAACTGATTTTGTGCTTTTCATGCTTATTCCTGAGTTTAGCATTTTGTCATTCAGTTTCAGATAGGTTCTAGTGATATTGAGCTATTAATCTTTTCATAATTAGTTAAAACACATTATAAGCTTTATAGAACTACTTTTGTTTTTGAAAATGAGCTTAAATTGAGTTTTTTATAAGCTTGTAAGTGAAACCAAGGGGAAACCCCTACTTTCTGAGTTCAGCTTATTAATAAGCTCTTTTAGAGCTTATTAATGGTTTTCAGACTATAGTGCTTTTGTTAAAGTTTTTCTCTCCAGCTTTTTCTACAATTTTGCTTCTTTAAGTTTTTCATTTTTTTTTAATTCAAGTGCTTAATGGACTTAGGGTGTAATCGGGTTGAGTATCAGGGTAGGATTTGTAATTTTTGATATTTGCTTGTTTACTCAGTTGATCCTGTGTCAGTTAGTGTAGTTGCACTGTTAGTCCTTCAAGGACTAACGCTATTAGTCCTTAGTTAAGTCCTTCGTTGAGTTTTAGTTAGTTTTATATTTTTAATTAATAATTAGGTTTTAGTTTTAATTAGTTTAATTAAGCTTTAATTAAAAGATAAAAATTAGGGCTTTTAATTTTTATAAATTTCTTCACTTTTTCTTTATTTAGTGTAATTTTTATAAAAATTTTAGGATTTTATTTTTAATAGTTTTATTATTTTTATAGTTTTTAATTAGTTTAAATTTTAGAAAAATCATATCTTTTAATCTAAAAAGCCAAAAATAGTAATTCCTTTTTCTAAAATTTTCTCTTTACTTATTTTACTTAGGAAAAATATAATTTCAATTATTCTCATTTTTTTATACTTTTTAGGATTTAATTAGAATTAAATAGATTTTAATTAATAAAAATTCAAAAATAATCAAAAAAAAAATAGTTTTCTTTGTCTTAAAATTTTCTTTTATCCTAATTTAGGTTTAGAAAATTAGTTTGCAATCTTAGGGTTCAATTTTAGTCTATTTGCTTAATTGTCGCGTTTTATTTGATTTCCGTGTTTGTTTAATTGTTTAATTTGCCTTTAGTTTTCAATTTTAATTGTTGTTTTTAGTTAGTAGTAATAGATCATCAAATCATTTATTTTCTCATTCAAATCAGAATCCAAGCTTAAACGAGGTTTCAATTTCACTAGTCGTTGGGGAAACGACCCGGGTGATCATATTTACCCGGTTAAGTATACGTATTATATATTATATCATATATATTTTTGAGAGTGAAATTTCCTTAGGGATTTTCTTAATTGCTCTTTGAAGTATTTTATCTTATATTGTATTTTATTGTGTATCTAAACTTTTACACCAACTAACATAACCCAAGTGTCAAAAACTATTTTTGACCCATTTTCACAAAAGAAAACAGTTATGCCAAACACCCCTTTAAAACTGTTTTTACTACTTTTAACTAGATAATCTAGATTTTTAATAACAAACCCTTAAGACCAGATAATAAATAGCTTATATCAAACTTAATGAGCAAGTTTTAACAATAGTTAACCACTTAAATAAGCTGGACAAGATTATGCAACTAGATAAGCTATTTAAGACAGATTTTTAAAGAAAACTGCACAATAGAAATTTTAAACAACAAACTAAGTCTTCATGAAGCTTTAACAATCCATAACAAGAGCACAAATAAGCAAATAAGAACAAGGCAATAAGCAATAATCAAACAGTAAAACAGTAAAAAAGCTTAAAAGTAAAATAAACTTACAAACACCGTTGCTCCCAAACAGGGTAAATAATCACATCTACAAGCTCTAGCTTGTCAAAAATACAAGCTAATTGAGGTCAATACGCTTACCAAGCTGCTTATCATGCAAAGAAGCTGAGGTGTTTTAAGGGGTGGATCTTTTTAGTATTTTTTAGATTTTTATGATTAAAACAAGAAATAAAAGAGATTAAAATAGTAAACTAAGGCTTGACTCAAGAAACAAAAAGCTTAGTGAAGCTTTTAGGTAAGATCTACAAGATGTTACATACTTAATCAAAGCTTAACAGCTTATAATAAATGATCAAACACAGAAACTTAAAACACAAACCTCAAATTTTTCATTAAAAACTTAAACTTTTACACAGAATTGAAATACAAAATACTTTTAAAACTTAAATAAAAACTACACTTAAAAAGAGACTAAAAACTCTCCTCACTACAAGGGTTAAGCCCTCTATTTATAGGATAGGATAGATGCTTCGAGGTCTTTTGCTGGTTTTCTTGTGTGAGAGGAAAAGCAGCATCAATCTTGGCCCTTCAAATCAACTTGTACCTCTTTAAATTCATCTTAGCACTTGGATGTGTCCACGTAATCATTCCTTTGGATTGCCAACGTGTCAAGGCCAAAAACCTTATCCCTTGCATCACTCGTTGCTTTTAGAAGGGGGTTTAAGTGGGATTAACCTCGGGGTAAGAGTAATTTTGGGGATGGAGGGTGAACAGTGAAAATAGGGTTTAGCGAGAAAAGGGGTTGTCTTGTTTGTTTGATTGGTGCAAGGTGAAAGTTTAGGGTTTTGGCAAAACAAACCCCTCAACTTGTATATTGTTATTACAATTAAAGTCCTTGGGTGAGTAAGGTTTTTAAGATTTTGACAAAAAAAGCCCTCCAAGGTTATATAAGTTATTTCATGGGAGGTCCTTCGTGACTAGAATAAGACTTAACAGAGTTATTGTTAAGGCTTTAATAGGCTAACGGCTGTTATACCATTTGGGCTTTTTTAACAACCCGAATTTAAGATCAATATTTTAACCGAGCTCTAATTCTATTTCAATTTTTATGGAACTTATTATTTTTATTTTTAGCCGTTTTAAAGAAAATCGTCGTCTTAGCTATTTGCGAGTTGTGCTTTGAATAATTATCCGTAAAGCATCTTAAGAAATTTAAAAATTTTATGTTCTCACTCCGGAAGTCAATTTATTTCTATTTTTGTATTTTATGAATTTTCCCACGTTTTGCCGAAACCGTGTCGCAAATAATATTTTACACTTTTTAACAATTCACACTACACCAATCTTGGGTAAAAACATCTTATTAACAATATGAATATTTCACGTTTTCAAGATCAATAATAAATCCGAACTTCATTTCTATTTTTACTTTTAAGTGAAACTATTACTTTTACTATTCACCCGATTAGAGAATTTTTACGTCTCTAGCTATGCTAAAGCCGTGTTTAGAAGTAATATCCGTTTCGTGCCCTGCAAAATTTATTATTTATCCAAATTATCTCATGTGTACGGTTTTATTTTTAACTTATTCGTTTTCGCTTCGTGGTTCTGTCTAAACTCGTGCAATATTTTACGTTTTTACCCGTTAGCCTCACATTTTTCCTAAAACCTACTTATCCAAAACATATTACAAAATAAATCACACTCTTCTTTTGCTTTCATATTACACATCCTAAACCACATGGACACTTGTCCATGTGGTGGGATTATTTCTCTTATTAGTGTCTAGTTTATGGGACACTTGGTCTCTTCAACTTGCATGTTTTGACTTCATCACCTACAACACACATCCTTCTTATAGTTTATTTATCAAAAACACAACTCCTCTCTTGTGCTCTCATTTTTGACGCCTAAACACAACACCAACATCATCTTCATCAATTTTTCACAAGTTAACTTTAATATTTCAAATGAGGTGTTGAAGCCTTATTATATATATTCTTGATCATATTGCTTTAAAACATCACCAACTCCATCATTGTAAGAAGTGTAGGGGCTAATTTATTGGGTCATATTGAAGAGTTTATGCATTGGTTAATGGTGTTGTTGGGTTGAATATTTATCAAGAAAGGAAGGAGTAAAAGTGGTCTTGATCTCACTAGTGTTATTTTCATTGTAAGCTCTATATTGTCTCTATATTTTTCTCCATTGTAATAAATTCATATTTTATTTTTGTTTTCTATAAAATATGTATTTTTATATATATAGGTGTGTTGGCTAAGTGGTATGGCATTGTAACAAACTTTGATGAGGTCAAACTCGATGAGAGGGTGTGTTGGTAGAGAGGACTTAGGGACTGTTTTAGGTCATCAGATTGTTGGGCTTATTACGAAATATTTTTGATTTGTGGACTACTGGACAAATCATTATAGAGGTATAAAAACATTTTTAGATTATGTGGTGAGTTGGATGGAGCCGTATCTCCTCCGGGTGAGTGAGATATGGCCGATTTACCAAAACTAGTCGAATCTGGACAACTGTTTGGAAAGTAAGTATAAGTCTATATTTTTACACTAAAATGTTGAAATAAAAAGTTAATCCCTGCAGTAGACACATAAATCTAACACCTTCATTTAGCCTCACTTTAATTTCTATCATAGATTGGGATTTATGGTCGTTTCCGTAAAGGATTAAAATTCAGTAAATAATCTGATTTGGATGGTCAAGGGTAAAACAGTCTTTTAATATATTTCTGAAACTTTTAGAGGATGGTCCTTATATTTTGAAAACTAGACTCAAAGGGCTTTCCATGAGTGAAATCCTCATACTTATATCAATTACAGATTAAGAGTTACGAGTCCATGAAGTCGGGTTAAATTCAGAATTTGAAATTTTACGTCTAGTCTTGAAATCTAAAAACGTATGGGTGCACATTGGTAAATAAGAATTAAAGTTCGAAACATAGTAAATGTTTTATTACCTATAAGGTCAGATTAGAAATCATATTTGGAGTAAAAATTATTTGAGAAAGACATAATGCAATGCCATGCTTATTTTAGACACACATCTCATGAACACCTAATTATTTTTACGTATCGATTTAATTATCGTACTAAATCGCGTCACGTCTTCTAGGTGGTGCTTAGAAGTATTTCTTGCTCGTCCGAAGGCTCATCTTACTTCTAATCTGTTTGCTATTACGGTGAGTTCATAGCCCCACCTTTTCTCTTTTAATGGTTTTCATAACTATTTTCGGGGTGAGAATACATGCTCGTTTTACTAGTAAACTTATTGATTTCTACTACATGAGCGCTACATGAATGTTTTTATTAAAGCTTTTACTTGCCTAACCATGAACTATTTCTAATAATGTTTGGATACATGGTTGTTTACTACTTGATTTTATTAAAGCTTGATTTGCTTACTACATGATTGAGACCTTGATTCACTATTTTATGAAGACCATGAGTTGGACACATTATTTGTTTTACTAAGTTGGAACATAAGAGCTAGAAGGGTATGCCAGACCCGAATATGTAAATAATCTACATGAATTCCGCTATTGCAAAGTCCCCTTAATTTAGGAACCGTAATAGCCCTGTAGGGGTGAACCTAGTACATATAATAGATCTATTGGGTTGTGACAACCCGTCCGAGTTTGAATCGAATTCTTTCGAGCACCCTTATTACGTGCAATTGTATATGAAAGCGTAGGTATGAGGCAATAATACCTAGTACAATGGCAACTATATTTCATATAATATGCGATTATTGTCAAGGTTTCAGTGTCATGAGCTCAATGCGGTAATGTTGAATGATACTATGAAATAATGTCGCTGCCTGATCTTAAACCTTGATTATTACTTGATTTATCAAAATCACTTTGAAATGTTGTAGCGCTGCTTTTCTTACTGAAATATTTACTTGAATTATTTCAATACTATTTTTACTTAAACCTATGAATTCACCAACATTATTATTGACGTTTTTGCATGTATTTTCTCAGGTTATTATACTGCTAGCTGAGCATTGGGAGCATTCGTGTCGCGCGGATATCAAAACTTTAAAGACTTGGTTTTTCTTCACATTTGACGACCATTTATTATTAAAATATACAAAGGAGTCATGTTTAAACTCTTGTAACTTTTGTTAAAAAAGAATTATTGGGACCTGAATTTACTCTGATATTTTAATCGAATATGCATTTCTTTTAAAACGTCTCTTTTAAGGTCGTTTTCTATAACTTGTACTTTATACAATGAAGTAGCACCCCAAGTGGTATTCTGCTGCATTGTTGTGATTTTGGGGGTGTTACAGATTGGTATTTGAGTACTGGTTATAGAGAACTAGGTCGTTTTCAAAATCTAAACTATAACCGTTTTTCAAAAACTTTTAAGAATCTTTCACCATTGTCTGATATCCGCGTGCGCTTGCTCTCCGGTAACTTGTATGCTCTCTTTTGCATCCCTACTACTATTACATGAATAATGAGTATTTAACACTTGTCTATGATTTCTCCGTTACGTCTATCGTACGACGTCATACTATTTGCCTTATATCGGTCGGTCTATATGACCACCCGATATCGCGTACTTCCCGCTTTCTTATTTTCTCCCCCGAACATCAATACTAGTATCATATGAGGATACCCTTACGTATATGATCTACCTTCTTTTAATCTATTATGCTCATCTTCTGGATTGCCGTCTACCTAATAGAAGTGATTCGTTTAGTATAAACTATTTACGGTCGCTGTGTCGAGCTGGTGTTGTGTTAACGTATGATTAGAATTTAGATCGATGGGTACGCCTACTTGCATGTTTGGTATAATTTGAGATGCTTTTCACTCGAGCTGAATTGAAACTTTGCTAATCTAAGCCTAATAGGCAAATCGTCAACGTAAAATAATTACTACATATGTGTATAGTACTATGGTACGTCTTAATGAGTTCGTTTACTTTAATATATTGTGAGCGATACAGTTATCTCTGAAACATTTACACGACCTTACTTCATTCCCTTTTGATGATATTGAAATTCAACATAGTTTTTTGATTTCGTTGGTTAGTTTACTAATCGACTCTGAGTTGTAACACTCGACCGTCAGCTTGAATCGCATATGTTGTTTGGTAATTATGTCATCTTTTGGCACTTGCCTTTGGAACGTGATTGACTAACGTCTCATTATTCTTCCCGTTACTTGTTATGAATTTTTTTTTTATGTATTTTTTTTTTTTTTTTTTTTTTGTTTATTTTTTATTTATTTTTTTGTTTTTTAAAGAATCATGTCGTCAAGAAGACACCCCTTTTAACTTAATGTAGCATTTGATTTTTTAGATATTTTGTTTTGTGTCGGCCATACTTAAGTAGGATGATTTATAATCATCTTATTGAAATGAATTAGGACGCTTCTTCATTTGAATAAGGGAAATTAAAACCGCCCGAACAAAGTTTCAGAATTCATCTCTTACATGGATTAGGACGCCTTTTTATGTAAGTGACGAATTGTAAATAAGTGGGCTTATGTGCATCCGACATAGCGTGCGTTCGTATGTACGAATCATTCTTTGGGCTATGAACTCCTTTCGACTCGTAATTTGTTATATGGATTTTTCCGAATGTGTATCGACCGCCACGAACTTGATAATCTAATAGTAATGAACCATTAACCGCTTCCAAAAATCGACGACTTGTTAAATTCATCATTCCAATGGCTTTTTCTTTGAGTCATGTATTTTATCCTTACTTTTAAAGATTCTCATGACATTGATTCGTCTCGTCTTATTCAATTGCATAAATTGATGAGTGCATAACTTTTTTCATTCAAATTTTCGTTGGAAACCTCGACGATGACCTGAGTATATCCTCATCTCTTCACAAGTAAACCAAAGACGAATAAGGCGAATTGAGCACCGAGACGGTTCTCCTTTAAGGGGAGGAGGATTTAACAACCCAAATTTAAGATCAATATTTTAACCGAGCTTTAATTCTATTTCTAATTTTTATGGAATTTATTATCTTTGTTTTTAGCCGTTTTAAAGAAAATCATCGTTTTAGCTATTTGCGAGTTGTGCTTTGAATAATTATCCGTAAAGCATCTTAAGACATTTAAAAATTTTATGTTCTCACTCCGGAAGTCAATTTATTTCTATTTTTGTATTTTATGAATTTTCCCGCGTTTTGCCAAAACCGTGTCACAAATAATATTTTACACTTTTTAACAATTCACAATTACACCAATCTTGGGTAAGAACATGATAGTTTACCACAAGATATTCACCGTTTTCAAGGTGAATAATAAATCCGAACTTTTATTTTCTATTTTTACTTTTAAGTGAAACTATTACTTTTACTATTCACCCGATTAGAGATTTTTACGTCTCTAGCTATGCTAAAGCCGTGTTTAGAATTAATATCCGTTTCGTTCCCTACAAAAATTTATATTTACCAAATATTCTCATATTTACGGTTTATTTTTAACTTATTCATTTCGCTTCGTGAAATTCTGCCTAAACTCTTGCAATATTTTACGTTTTTACCCGTTGGTCTCAAAACTACCTACTTATCCAAAACATATACAAAATAAATCACACATCTCTTTTGCTTTCATATTACACGTCCCAAACCACATGGACACTTGTCCATATGGTGGGATTATTTCTCTTATTAGTGTCTAGTTTATGGGATACTTGGTCTCTTCAACTTGCATGTTTTGACTTCATCACCTACAACACACATCTTTCATATAGTTTATTTATCAAAAACACAACTCCTCTCTTGTGCTCTCATTTTTTACGCCTAAACACAACACCAACATCATCTTCATTAATTTTTCACTAGTTAACTTTAATATTTCAAATGAGGTGTTGAAGCCTTATTATATATATTCTTGATCATATTGCTTTTAAACATCACCAACTCCATCATTGTAAGAAGTATAGGGGCTGATTTATTAGATCATATTTAAGAGTTTATGCATGGGTTAATGGTGTTGTTGGGTTGAAGATTTAGCAAGAAAGGAAGGAGTAAAAGTGGTTTTGATCTCACTAGTTTTATTTTCATTGTAAGCTTTATTTTGTCTCTATATTTTTCTCCATTGTAAAAAATTCATATTTTATTTTGTTTTCTGTAAAATATGTATTTTTATATATATGGGTGTGTTGGCTAAGTGGTATGGCATTGTAACAAACTTTGATGAGGTCAAACTCGATGAGAGGTTGATTGTAGGGAGACATAGGACTGATTTAGGTCAACAATTCTTTTACGAATATTTTTTGATTTGTGGACTACGGAAAAATCATTAATATAGTAGGGAAAAACATTTGTAGAATATGTGTTGAGTATGGCTGGAGCCGTATCTCCTTCGTATGAGTGAGATATGGCCGGTTTACTAAAAATAGTCAAATCTGAACCACTGTTGGGAAAATGAGTATAAGTCCATATTTTTATACTAAATTGTTGGAATAAAAAGTTGATCCCTGTATTATACACATAGAGATAACACCTCCCTTTGGCCTCACTTCAATTTCTATCATATATTGAGATTTATGGCCGTTTCCGTAAAGGATTAAAATTCAGGAAATAATCTGATTTGGATGGTCAAGGGTAAAATAGTATTTTACTATGGTTCTAAAACTTTTAGAGGATGGGCTTTATATTTTGAAAACTAGACTCAAAGGGCTTTCCAAGAGTGAATTCACATACTTATATCAAATTACGGAGTAAAGTTACGATCCATGAAGTTGGTTAAAATCAGAATTGAAATTTTTAACTCAATTCTTGAAATCTAAAATCGTATGGGTAATACATGGTAAATAAAGAATTAAAGGTCAAAAACATAAGTAAAATGTTATTGCCTATAAGGTCAGATTAAAATCATATTTGGAGTAAAATATTTGAGAAAGACATAATGCGAATGCCATGCTTATTTAGACACACATCTCAAGAAACAAGCCAATTATTTTTACGTATCGATTTATTTATCATACTAAATCGCGTCACGTCTTCTATGTGGTTCTTAGAAGTATTTCTCGCTCGTCTGAAGGCTCATCTTACTTCTGATCTATTTTTTATTACGGTGAGTTCATAGCCCCACCTTTTCTCTAATGGTTTTCATAACTATTTTCGGGGTGAGAATACATGCTCGGTTTACTAGTAAACTTATTGATTTCTACTACATGAGCACTACATGAATGTTTTTATTAAAGCTTTTACTTGCCTACTACATGATTTCTAATACATGTTTGATACATGGTTGTTTACTACTGATTTTATTAAAGCTTGATTTGCTTACTACATGATTGAGATCATTGATTATCTATTTATGAAACCGTGAGTTTTGGACACTATTATTTGTTTTACTAATGGAACACAAGTGCTTGAAGGGTATGCCTGACCCGATTATGAAATTATCTACTTGAGTCGCTATTGTCAAAGTCCCTAATTTCATGAACCGTTAATTGCCCTGTAGGGGTAAACGCTAGTACATTTAATAGATCTATTGGGTTTGACAACCCCGTCCGAGGTCTGAATCGAATTCTTTTGAGCACCTTTTTAACGGGCGATTTGTATTGAGATCGTAGGTATGAGGCCATAATACCTATACTGGGGCAAATATATTTTGCATTATAATATCGTTAATGTTAAGGTTTTCGGTGCCAATGAGCTCAATGGCTGTAATGTTGAATATCTAATGAAATAATGTCGATTTGCTGATTTAAACCATATTGTCCACTACTGATTATACTTGATTTATCAAAATCATCACTTTTTACATGTGTGTAGCGCTGCTATTCTTACTGAAATATTTACTTAATATATTTCAATACTGTTTTTACTTAACACCTATGAATTCACCAACATTATTGTTAACGATTTTAATGGCATTATTTTCCCCCTCAGGAGTATTAAATTGCTAGCTGGCATTGGGATCATTCGAGTCGCGAACGGATATCAAAAACTTTAAAGAAACTTGTTTTTTCATCACATTCTACGACCAATTTAATATTAAAATATTACAAAGAGAGTCATGTTTAAACTTGAAACTTTTTGTTAAAAAATGAATTATTGGACCTGAATTTAACTCTGATATTTAATCGAATGTGCATTTCTTTTAAAAATGTCTCTTTAAGTCGTTTTCTATAACTTGTACTAAAATTTCACTAATGAAGTAGCACCAAGTGGTATTTCCGCTGCATTGTTTGTGATTTTGGGTTGTACAAATTGGTATCAGAGCACGGTCTATAAGGAGAACTAGATCATTTTCAAACCTAAACTATAACCGTTGTTTCAGAAAACATTTAAGAATCTTTAACCATTGTCTTGAATATCCGCCGCGCGCTTACTCTCCGGTAACTTATATGCTCTCTTTTGCATCCCTACTACTATTACATGAATAATGAGTATTTAACACTTGTCTATGATTTCTCCGTTACGTCTATCGTACGACGTCATACTATTTGCCTTATATCGGTCGGTTATATATTGACCACTCCGACTATCGCGTACTTCCCGCTTTCTTATTTTCTCCCCCGAACATCAATACTAGTATCATATGAGGATACCCTTACGTATATGATCTACCTTCTTTTAATCTATTATGCTCATCTTCCGGATTGGCGTCTACTTATATAGAAGTGATTCGTATTAGTTTAACTATTTACGGTCGCTGTGTCGCTTTGGTGTTTTTGGGCTAAAGTATATTAGAATTTAGATCGTGGTACGCCTACCTACATGTTGAGGTATAATTTTGCGATGCTTTTCAATCAAGCTTGATTGATGCCTATGCCTAATCTAAGCCTAAAGGCGAAATTGTCTACGTAATAATAATTACTTACATATGTGTATAGTACTATGGTACATCTTAATGAGTTCATTTACTTTAATATATTGTGAGCGATGTAGTTATCACTGAAACATTTACATGACCTTACTTCATTCCCTTTTGATGATATTGAAATTTAACATAGTTTTTCGATTCCGTTGGTTAGTTTACTAATCGACTCCGAGTTGTAACACTCGACCTTCAGCTTGAATCACATATGTTGTTTAGTAATCGTGTCATCTTTTGGCACTTGCTTTTGGAATGGAATGACTAACGTCTCATTATTCTCTCGTTACTTGTTTGAATTGAAGAATCATGCGTCAAGAAGACACCCTTTTTACATAATGAAGCATTGGATCTTATTGGATATTTGTTTTGGAGTCGGCCATACTTAAGTAGCATGATATATAATCATCTTATTGAAATGAATTAGGACGCTTCTTCATTTGAATAAGGAAATTATAAACCGCCAAACCATAAGTTCATAATTCATCTCTTACATGGATTGGGATGCCTCTTTATGTAAGTGACGAATTGTGAATGAGTGGGCTTATGTGTATCCGACATAGCGTGTGTTCGTTTGTACGAATCATTTTTTTGGGCTATGAACTTCTTTCGACTCATAATTTGTTATATGGATTTTTTCGAATGTGTATCGACCGCCCCACGAACTTGATAATCTAATAGTAATGAACCATTAACCGCTTCTAAAAATCGACGACTTGTTAAATTCATTGTTCCAATGGCTTTTTCTTCGAGTCGTGTATTTTATCCTTCCTTTTAAAGATTCTCATAACATTGATTCGTTCGCTCATATTCATTGCATATATTTTATGCTTTGACTTTTGTTTATTCAAATTTTCGTTGAAAACCTCGACGATGACCTAGGTATATCCCTCATCTCATCACAAGTAAACCAAAGACGAATAAGGCGAATTGAGCACCGGGACGGCGCTCCTTTAAGGAGAGGAGGATTTAACAACCCAAATTTAAGATCAATATTTTAACCGAGCTTTAATCTATTTCTAATTTTATGGAATTTATTATCTATTGTTTTTACCGTTTTAAAGAAATTCAACGTTTTATGCTATTTGCGAGATGATGCTTTGAATAATTATCCGTAAAGCATCTTAAGAAATTTAAAAATTTTATGTTCTCACTCCGAAAGTCAATTTATTTCTATTTTTGTATTTTATGAATTTTCCCACGTTTTGCCGAAACCGTGTCACAAATAATATTTTTACACTTTTAACAATTCACACTACACCAATCTTGGGCTAAAACATTTAGTTAACAACTATGATATTTCACGTTTTCAAGGTGAATAATAAATCCGAACATTATTTCTATATTTACTTTTAAGTGAAACTATTACTTTTACTATTCACCCAATTAGAGAACTTTTACGTCTCTAGCTATGCTAAAGTCGTGTTTAGAATTAATATCCATTTCGTTCCCTACAAAATTTATTATTTATCCAAAGTATCCCATATGTTACGGTTTATTTTTAACTTATTCGTTTTCGCTTCGTGATTCCGCCTAAACTCTTGTAATATTTTACGTTTTTTCCCGTTGGTCTCAAATCTACCTACTTATCCAAAACATATACAAAATAAATCACACATCTCTTTTGCTTTCATATTACACGTCCCAAACCACATGGACACTTGTCCATGTGGTGGGATTATTTCTCTTATTAGTGTCTAGTTTATGGGACACTTGGTCTCTTTAACTTGCATGTTTTGACTTCATCACCTACAACACACATCTTTCTTATAGTTTATTTATCAAAAACACAACTCCTCTCTTGTGCTTTCATTTTTTACGCCTAAACACAACACCAACATCATCTTCATTAATTTTTCACTAGTTAACTTTAATATTTCAAATGAGGTGTTGAAGCCTTATTATATATATTCTTGATCATATTGCTTTAAAACATCACCAACTCCATCATTGTAAGAAGTGTATGGGCTGATTTACTGGGTCATATTGAAGAGTTTATGCATTGGTTAATGGTGTTGTTGGGTTAAAGATTTAGCAAGAAAGGAAGGAGTAAAAGTGGTTTTGATCTCACTAGTTTTATTTTCATTGTAAGCTATATTTTGTCTCTATATTTTTCTCCATTGTAATAAATTCATATTTTATTTTTGTTTTCTATAAAATATGTATTTTTATATATAGGTGTGTTGGCTAAGTGGTTTGGCATTGTAACAAACTTTGATGAGGTCAAACTCGATGAGAGGGTGTGTTGGTAGAGTGGACTTAAGGACTATTTTAGGTCATCAGATTGTTGGGCTTATTACGAAATATTTTTGATTTGTGTACTACTGTAAAAATCATTATATAGGTAGAAAACATTTGTAGATTATGTGGTGAGTTGGATGGAGCCGTATCTCCTCCGGATGAGTGAGATATGGCCGATTTACCGAAACTAGTCAAATCTGGACAACTGTTTGGAAAGTAAGTATAAGTCTATATTTTTACACTAAAATGTTGAAATAAAAGGTTGATCCCTGTAGTAGACACATAAATATAACACCTCCATTTGGCCTCACTTTAATTTCTATCATATATTTGGATTTATGGCCGTTTCCGTAAAGGATTAAAATTCAGGAAATAATCTGATTTGGATGGTTAAGGGTAAAACAGTCTTTTACTATAGTTCTGAAACTTTTAGAGGATGGTCCTTATATTTTGAAAACTACACTCAAAGGGCTTTCCAAGAGTGAAATCCTCATACTTATATCAATTACGGATTAAGAGTTAAGAGTCCATGAAGTCAGGTTAAATTCAGAATTTAAAATTTTACGTCTAGTCTTGAAATCTAAAAACGTATGGGTACACATTGGTAAATAAGAATTAAAGGTCAAAACTTAGTAAATGTTTTATTACCTATAAGGTCAGATTAGAAATCATATTTGGAGTAAAAATGATTTGAGAAAGATATAATGCAATGCCATGCTTATTTTA
The DNA here is from genome assembly GCA_026074375.1 of Tanacetum coccineum. Classification (NCBI taxonomy): domain Eukaryota; kingdom Viridiplantae; phylum Streptophyta; class Magnoliopsida; order Asterales; family Asteraceae; genus Tanacetum; species Tanacetum coccineum. The sequence continues at coordinate 76,176 of BQNB010010190.1, forward strand.
GACACACATCTCATGAACACCTAATTATTTTTACGTATCGATTTATTTATCGTACTAAATCGCGTCACGTCTTCTAGGTGGTGCTTATAAGTATTTCTTGCTCGTCCGAAGGCTCATCTTACTTCTGATCTATTTGCTATTACGGTGAGTTCATAGCCCCACCTTTTCTCTTTTAATGGTTTTCATAACTATTTTCGGGGTGAGAATACATGCTCGTTTTACTAGTAAACTTATTGATTTCTACTACATGAGCGCTACATGAATGTTTTTAGTAAAGCTTTTACTTGCCTAACCATGAACTATTTCTAATAATGTTTGGATACATGGTTGTTTACTACTTGATTTTATTAAAGCTTGATTTGCTTACTACATGATTGAGACCTTGATTCACTATTTTATGAAGACCATGAGTTGGACACATTATTTGTTTTACTAAGTTGGAACATAAGAGCTAGAAGGGTATGCCAGACCCGAATATGTAAATAATCTACATGAATTCCGCTATTGCAAAGTCCCCTTAATTTAGGAACCGTAATAGCCCTGTAGGGGTGAACCTAGTACATATAATAGATCTATTGGGTTGTGACAACCCGTCCGAGTTTGAATCGAATTCTTTCGAGCACCCTTATTACGTGCAATTGTATATGAAAGCGTAGGTATGAGGCAATAATACCTAGTACAATGGCAACTATATTTCATATAATATGCGATTATTGTCAAGGTTTCAGTGTCATGAGCCTTTCAAAATGGCTGTAAAGTTGAAATGATACTATGAAAATAATGTCGCTGCCTGATCTTAAACCTTGATTATTACTTGATTTATCAAAATCACTTTGAAATGTTGTAGCGCTGCTTTTCTTACTGAAATATTTACTTGAATTATTTCAATACTATTTTTACTTAAACCTATGAATTCACCAACATTTATTATTACGTTTTTGCATGTATTTTCTCAGGTTATTATATAGCTAGCATTGGGAGCATTCGTGTCGCGCGGATATCAAAACTTTAAAGACTTGGTTTTTTTTCACATTTGACAACCATTTATTATTAAAATATACAAAGGAGTCATGTTTAAACTCTTGTAACTTTGTTAAAAAAAATTATTGGGACCTGAATTTACTCTGATATTTTAAATCGGAATATGCTTACTTTTAAAACGTCTCCTTTAAGGTCGTATTCTATAACTTGTACTTATACAAATGAAGTGAGCACCCCAAAGTGGTATTCTGCTGCATTGTTGTGATTTTGGGGGTGTTACAGATTGGTATTTGAGTACTGGTTATAGAGAACTAGGTCGTTTTCAAAATCTAAACTATAACCGTTTTTCAAAAACTTTTAAGAATCTTTCACCATTGTCTGATATCCGCGTGCGCTTGCTCTCCGGTAACTTGTATGCTCTCTTTTGCATCCCTACTACTATTACATGAATAATGAGTATTTAACACTTGTCTATGATTTCTCCGTTACGTCTATCGTACGACGTCATACTATTTGCCTTATTTCGGTCGGTCTATATGACCACCCGATATCGCGTACTTCCCGCTTTCTTATTTTCTCCCCCGAACATCAATACTAGTATCATATGAGGATACCCTTACGTATATGATCTACCTTCTTTTAATCTATTATGCTCATCTTCTGGATTGCCGTCTACCTATATAGAAGTGATTCGTGTTAGTTTAACTATTTACGGTCGCTGTGTCGGCTTGGTGTTGTGGTTAACGTATGATTAGAATTTAGATCGTGGGTACGCCTACCTGCATGTTGGGTATAATTTTGAGATGCTTTTCAATCGAGCTTGATTTGATACTTGTGCTAATCTAAGCCTAAAGGCGAAATCGTCAACGTAATAATAATTACTTACATATGTGTATAGTACTATGGTACGTCTTAATGAGTTCGTTTACTTTAATATATTGTGAGCGATACAGTTATCTCTGAAACATTTACACGACCTTACTTCATTCCCTTTTGATGATATTGAAATTCAACATAGTTTTTTGATTTCGTTGGTTAGTTTACTAATCGACTCTGAGTTGTAACACTCGACCGTCAGCTTGAATCGCATATGTTGTTTGGTAATCATGTCATCTTTTGGCAATCTTCCAGTTAATGGGAGTATGACTTTATCTTGTTATCTCGAATAGTGCCGTCTTTTAGCACATACCCTTAGAATGCGATTGACTAGCGTCTTATTATTCTTTTTGTTACTTGTTATGATTTTGAAGAATCATCCCGTCAAGAAGACACTCCTTTTTACTTAATGTAGCTTTTGGTCTTGTTTTGATATTGTGCTTTGTGTCGGCCATACTTAAGTAGGATGATTTATAATCGTCTTATTGAAATGAATTAGAACGCTTCTTCATTTGAATAAGGAAATTATAAACCGATGAACCATAAGTTCATAATTCATCTCTTACATGGATTGGGACGCCTCTTTATGTAAGTGACGAATTGTGAATGAGTGGGCTTATGTGCATCCGACATAGCGTGCGTTCGTCTGTACGAATCATTCTTTGGGCTATGAACTCCTTTCGACTCGTAATTTGTTATATGGATTTTTCTGAATTTGTATCGACCGCCGCGAACTTAATAAGCTAATAGTAATGAACCGTATACCGCTTCCAAGAATAAACGACTTGTTAAATTCCTCATTTCCAATGGCTTCTTCTTTGAGTCATGTATTTTATCCTTACTTTTAAAGATTCTCATGACATTGATTCGTTCTCTCTTATTCATTGCATATATTTGATGCTTAACTTTTGTTCATTCAAATTTTTGTTGGAAACCTCGACGATGACCTGAGTATATCCTCATCTCTTCACAAGTAAACCAAAGGCGAATAAGGCGAATTGAGCACCGAGACGGCGCTCCTTTAAGGGGAGGAGGATTTAATAACCCAAATTTAAGATCAATATTTTAACCGAGCTCTAATTCTATTTCTAATTTTTATGGAATTTATTAACTTTGTTTTTAGCTGTTTTAAAGAAAATCATCGTTTTAGCTTTTTGCGAGTTGTGCTTTGAATAATTATCCGTAAAGCATCTTAAGACATTTAAAAAATTTATGTTCTCACTCCGGAAGTCAATTTATTTCTATTTTTGTATTTTATGAATTTTCCCGCGTTTTGCCAAAACCGTGTCGCAAATAATATTTTACACTTTTTAACAATTCACATTACACCAATCTTGGGTAAAACATTTAGTTAACAACTATGATATTTCACGTTTTCAAGGTGAATAATAAATCCGAACTTTATTTCTATTTTTACTTTTAAGTGAAACTATTACTTTTACTATTCACCCGATTAGAGAATTTGTTACGTCTCTAGCTATGCTAAAGCCGTGTTTAGAATTAATATCCGTTTCGTTCCCTACAAAATTTATTATTTATCCAAAGTATCTCATATGTTACGGTTTATTTTTAACTTATTCATTTTCGCTTCGTGATTCTGCCTAAACTCTTGCAATATTTTACGTTTTTACCCGTTGGTCTCAAAACTACCTACTTATCCAAAACATATACAAAATAAATCACACATCTCTTTTGCTTTCATATTACACGTCCCAAACCACATGGACACTTGTCCATATGGTGGGATTATTTCTCTTATTAGTGTCTAGTTTATGGGATACTTGGTCTCTTCAACTTGCATGTTTTGACTTCATCACCTACAACACACATCTTTCATATAGTTTATTTATCAAAAACACAACTCCTCTCTTGTGCTCTCATTTTTTACGCCTAAACACAACACCAACATCATCTTCATTAATTTTTCACTAATTAACTTTAATATTTCAAATGAGGTGTTGAAGCCTTATTATATATATTCTTGATCATATTGCTTTTAAACATCACCAACTCCATCATTGTAAGAAGTGTAGGGGCTGATTTATTGGGTCATACTGAAGAGTTTATGCATTGGTTAGTGGTGTTGTTGGGTTGAAGATTTAGCAAGAAAGGAAGGAGTAAAAGTGGTTTTGATCTCACTAGTTTTATTTTCATTGTAAGCTCTATTTTGTCTCTATATTTTTCTTCATTGTAATAAATTCATATTTTATTTTTGTTTTCTGTAAAATATGTATTTTTATATATATAGGTGTGTTGGCTAAGTGGTATGGCATTGTAACAAACTTTGATGAGGTCAAACTCGATGAGAGGTTGATTGTAGGGAGACATAGGACTGATTTAGGTCAACAATTCTTTTACGAATATTTTTTGATTTGTGGACTACGGAAAAATCATTAATATAGTAGGGAAAAACATTTGTAGAATATGTGTTGAGTATGGCTGGAGCCGTATCTCCTCCGATGAGTGAGATATGGCCGATTTACCGAAACTAGTCGAATCTGGACAACTGTTTGGAAAGTAAGTATAAGTCTCTTTTTTTACACTAAAATGTTGAAATAAAAAGTTGATCCCTGTAGTACACACATAAAGCTAACACCTCCATTTGGCCTCACTCTATTATAGAATAGGATTTATGGCCAAAACCGTAAGCGTTAGAAATTCAGCGAACTTTCTGTTTTGAGTTATGATTAGTAAAAACTCATTTCCCGTGGATTGGTAAATGGTTTGATTAAAAGGCCTAATGTTCTGGAAACTAGACTTAAGTATCTTTCCAGGGGTGAAAGCCCCATCCTTGTATCTTTTATAGGTTAAGAGATATGGTCTTGTAAAGTTGACTAAAAATTCAGCAACATAGTTTTACGCCTTTTCTTGAGAAATAAAAGTGCGGCCACATAGTAATAAGATAAGAATCGCTAAGCGAGACTTAGTAGACACTTAATGTAGTATAAGTGCAGGTTGTATACCAATTTGGGGATAAAAATACTTCGGTTAAGTTATAATGCAATGCCATGCATATCTCGGAAACATATCTCGTGATCATTTGATTTACTTTTACGTATCGATCTTCTTTATCATTCTAAGCCGCATCACGTCTTTTAGGTTGTGCTTAGACGCTTCTCACTCGTCCGATGATTCATCTACTTCTGGTCTTCATCACTCCTCGGTGAGTTCATAGCCCCACCTTTTCTACTTTAATGGTTTTCATAACTATTTTCGGGGTGAGAATACATGCTCGTTTTACTAGTAAACTTATTGATTTCTACTACATGAGCGCTACATGAATGTTTTTACTAAAGCTTTTACTTGCCTACCACATGATTTCTAATACATGTTTGATACATGGTTGTTTACTACTGATTTTATTAAAGCTTGATTTGCTTACTACATGATTGAGATCATTGATTATCTATTTATGAAACCGTGAGTTTTGGACACATTATTTGTTTTACTAATGGAACACAAGTGCTTGAAGGGTATGCCTGACCCGATTATGAAATTATCTGCATGAGTCGCTATTGCCAAAGTCCCTAATTTCATGAACCGTTAATTGCCCTGTAGGGGTGAACGCTAGTACATTTAATAGATCTATTGGGTTTGACAACCCCGTCCGAGGTCTGAATCGAATTCTTTCGAGCACCTTTTTAACGGGCGATTTGTATTGAGAATCGTAGGTATGAGGCAATAATACCTAGTACTGGGGCAACTATATTTGCATATAATATGCGTTATTGTTAAGGTTTCGGTGCCATGAGCTCAATGCGGTAATGTTGAATGATACTATGAAATAATGTCGATGGCTGATTTTAAACCTTATGGTCCACTACTGATTATTACTTGATTTATCAAAATCACTTTTAAATGTTGTAGCGCTGCTTTTCTTACTGAAATATTTACTTGAATTATTTCAATACTGTTTTTACTTAAACCTATGAATTCACCAACATTATTGTTAACGTTTTAGCATTATTTTCTCAGGTTATTATATTGCTAGCTGAGCATTGGGAGCATTCGAGTCGCGCGGATATCAAAACTTTAAAGACTTGGTTTTTCTTCACATTCGACGACCATTTATTATTAAAATATACAAAGGAGTCATGTTTAAACTCTTGTAACTTTTGTTAAAAAGGAATTATTGGGACCTGAATTTACTCTGATATTTTAATCGAATGTGCATTTCTTTTAAAATGTCTCTTTTAAGGTCGTTTTCTATAACTTGTACTATATACTATGAAGTAGCACCCCAAGTGGTATTCCGCTGCATTGTTGTGATTTTGGGGGTGTTACAAATTGGTATCAGAGCACTGGTTATAGAGAACTAGATCATTTTCAAAACCTAAACTATAACCGTTTTTCAAAAACTTTTAAGAATCTTTTACCATTGTCTGATATCCGCGCGCGCTTACTCTCCGGTAACTTATATGCTCTCTTTTGCATCCCTACTACTATTACATGAATAATGAGTATTTAACACTTGTCTATGATTTCTTCGTTACGTCTATCTTACGACGTCATACTATTTGCCTTATATCGGTCGGTTACATATTGACCACTCCGACTATCGCGTACTTCCCGCTTTCTTATTTTCTCCCCCTAACATCAATACTAGTATCATATGAGGATACCCGTACGTATATGATCTACCTTCTTTTAATCTCTTATGCTCATCTTCCGGATTGGCGTCTACTTATATAGAAGTGATTCGTATTAGTTTAACTATTTACGGTCGCTGTGTCGGCTTGGTGTTGTGGCTAAAGTATGATTAGAATTTAGATCGTGGGTACGCCTACCTACATGTTGGGTATAATTTTGCGATGCTTTTCAATCAAGCTTGATTTGATGCCTATGCTAATCTAAGCCTAAAGGCGAAATCGTCAACGTAATAATAATTACTTACATATGTGTATAGTACTATGGTACGTCTTATTGAGTTTGTTTACTTTAATATATTTTGAGCGATGCAGTTATCTCTGAAAAATTTACACGACCTTACTTCATTCCCTTTTGATGATATTGAAATTCGACATAGTTTTTCGATTCCGTTGGTTAGTTTACTAATCGACTCCGAGTTGTAACACTCGACCTTCAGCTTGAATCGCATATGTTGTTTGGTAATCGTGCCGTCTTTTGGCACTTGCTTTTGGAATGTGATTGACTAACGTCTCATTATTCTTCTCGTTACTTGTTATGATTTTGAAGAATCATGCCGTCAAGAAGACACCCCTTTTTACTTAATGTAGCATTGGATCTTATTGTGATATTTTGTTTTGTGTCGGCCATACTTAAGTAGGATGATTTATAATCATCTTATTGAAATGAATTAGGACGCTTCTTCCTTTGAATAAGGAAATTATAAACCGCCGAACCATAAGTTCATAATTCATCTCTTACATGGGTTGGGACGCCTCTTTATGTAAGTGACGAATTGTAAATAAGTGGGCTTATGTGCATCCGACATAGCGTGCGTTCGTCTGTACGAATCATTCTTTGGGCTATAAACTCCTTTCGACTCGTAATTTGTTATATGGATTTTTTCGAATGTGTATCGACCGCCACGAACTTGATAATCTAATAGTAATGAACCATTAACCGCTTCTAAAAATCGACGACTTGTTAAATTCATTGTTCCAATGGCTTTTTCTTCGAGTCGTGTATTTTATCCTTCCTTTTAAAGATTCTCATAACATTGATTCGTTCGCTCATATTCATTGCATATATTTTATGCTTTGACTCCGACGGCCCTCAGATCTATTCTAGCGGCCCCCATATATATTTGGGACCGCCGGCAGCAGCTTGTAATACCATTCACTTTTTTTAATTCCATAACCTAACACTTCATCTGTTTTGCTACGAGTCGACGTCTACTCCACACCCAAACCTATACCCAATATTTCTCAATAGATCAATGGGTCATCCTCATATCCCAACTTTAACAACCCAAATTTAAGATCAATATTTTAACCGAGCTTTAATTCTATTTCTAATTTTTATGGAATTTATTATCTTTGTTTTTAGCCGTTTTAAAGAAAATCATCGTTTTAGCTATTTGCGAGTTGTGCTTTGAATAATTATCCGTAAAGCATCTTAAGAAATTTAAAAATTTTATGTTCTCACTCCGGAAGTCAATTTATTTCTATTTTTGTATTTTATGAATTTTCTCGCGTTTTGCCGAAACCGTGTCGCAAATAATATTTTACACTTTTTAACAATTCACACTACACCAATCTTGGGTAAAACATTTAGTTAACAACTATGATATTTCACGTTTTCAAGGTGAATAATAAATCCGAACATTATTTCTATATTTACTTTTAAGTGAAACTATTACTTTTACTATTCACCCAATTAGAGAACTTTTACGTCTCTAGCTATGCTAAAGTCGTGTTTAGAATTAATATCCATTTCGTTCCCTACAAAATTTATTATTTATCCAAAGTATCCCATATGTTACGGTTTATTTTTAACTTATTCGTTTTCGCTTCGTGATTCCGCCTAAACTCTTGTAATATTTTACGTTTTTTCCCGTTGGTCTCAAATCTACCTACTTATCCAAAACATATACAAAATAAATCACACATCTCTTTTGCTTTCATATTACACGTCCCAAACCAC
>BQNB010010191.1:0-82114 GCA_026074375.1 Tanacetum coccineum
ATTTGGTCAGTTTTTAGCTTATCTTATAATTTGTAGCTTATAAAGTTTTCTAAAAAAACAAATATAAAGTTAAGTAGTTCCGTCATGTTTTCTGCTGTTTTACAGCTTAGTTAGGGCTTTTCAAAAATAATTGCTTTTATTAAAAGTGCGTATTTCTAGCTTATTTACAACTTTGTTTTTAAAAGTTTTCAAAAAAAAGGGAAGATGGAAATCGGGGGTGAGCAAGGCTCGAACCCCCGACCTCAACATCCTCATCCTTTATAGCATCACTACAACACACACTCACTACCAACGTGCCCTGGGGTCTTTTTCGTTATACCTTTACAAAATTTAATATTTGTATACAATTTCCCATTTTAGCTTTATAAGCTGTTTAAGCTTATTTTGTAGCTTATTCGTTAAGCTGTGACCACAAGCTTATTTTTCCTAGGTCCCTTTTAGTTCAAGCTATTTTCCATAATTTTTTCAGAATTTTTATAATTAGTTTAGTATTTTTAAACATTTATTTTTATTAAAAACTTTAAAAAATCATAAAAAATAGAAAAATAATCAAAAAAATATATTTTCTTTTTAGAAAATTTTCTTTTATCATAAAGTTTCTAGGAAAAATAGTTTTGTTTTCGTAGGGTTTAATTTGCAAAATTTCATTTTTTAAAGAGCGGGATTCCCTCCCCGTTTTCGTTTTCTCTCGTTTTTAGCTTTAATCACTTTCCTTTTAGAATTTTCTTAGCATTTCACTTTTAATTAGTCATTCAAAGTTAAAAAAATTAGAAAAATAATTTTTTTTGGTAATTTAGGTTTTTAATGTCGCGTTTGTTTAATTTTCGTATTAGCTTAATTGTCTAATTGTTTAATTGTTTTCATTTATTAGTTTTAATTGCTTTTAATTATAAAATTTAGTTAATCAATCAAAAATCTCTGAAACCCATTCAAATCATTGTCCAAGTGAAAACGAGGGTATCAATTTCACAAATCGTTAGGGAATAACGACCCGGGAATCATACTTCCCGGTTAATATACGTATAATATATATATATATATATTTGTGAAGATTTTCCTTTCTACCTTTGTCCTCAAGGGTAGTTTGGTAATTTTCTTTCATATTATATTTTATTAATACGTGTGTTGATTTTTAGCAATCAGGTATCACTAGTGATACTTGACTGTTTGAATAGATATCATTATTTGATAATTGACTTTTTGAATAAATATCACTAGAGATAATTTATTTTTTATTTTTTTATTTTTTTATTTAATGTTTAAAGTTTAATCTAATATATCCCATGCTAATGTTTATTTTCCTTCATTTTTTTGTTTTTGTAGATTGTGTCTAGAATTTATGATGATACTGATTTCAAGGATAAATTTGGTAAGATCGTTTGGAATATGTTTATTGGGCCTCAGGAGTTTGAGGACAGATGGAATAAGCTTATGGAGGAATTTAATCTTGTCAATCACAAGTGGCTTTCAAAGATGTATCGTCTCAAATCATCATGGATCCCCGCTTTCTTTGTTGATTCTCCATTATGCGGGTTGATGAGGACTACTTCTAGGTCAGAGAGCGAGAACTCATTTTTCTCATATTTCACTTGTTCTGGTTCAACACTTGTCAAGTTTATGCTTTGTTATGAGTCTGCAATGGAAAGACAAAGACACACGCAAGAAAAACTAGATCATCAGTCTTTTGATTCATTCCTTGCTTTGCTGACACCGTTACCTATTGAAGAGCATGCTTCTAAAGTTTATACTCACAGCCTTTTTATTCATCTCCAGAAAGAAATTGTTGCAGGGTCTTGGTTATGTTCAATAACGTGTATGAGTTCAGATGAGGGATGTACTGTTTGTATTATTGATGAGGAAAAAATAAAACATGTTAGTTTTCCAGAAGTGATTGACAAAGAAAGTACTTCAGAGAATGTTGAGGAAGATATTAATTTGCATCAAAAAGTCACAGGACATTACAACGTACACATTTTGAAAATCATTTATCACATTTTATATTTTTCAATTTTTTTACTTTTATTGTTAAAAATATGGTATGAAGTATCACCTGTGATATATGATTGTAATGATATTTTTTCAAATTTTTTATTTAGTATTTTTAAAGTATTACAAGTGATATTTTCAGTTTTTATTTGTATTAATTAGAATGTTACATGAAGTATCACTTGTGATATATTGATATGTTTTTATTATGAAGGTACTTTATAACAAAGGAGATGGTTCAGTTTCCTGCTGTTGTCAGTTTTTTGTTCTCTCTGGGATTTTATGTCGACACATATTTTGTGTATTCAAGAACTTCAAAGTGTCTTGTATTCCAGATCAGTATATATTAAGGCATTGGACCAAAGATTTGATCCCACCTGATTTGAGGAACAAAAAAAACCGTTATGGCGAGAAGAATGAAGCAATTGAGAAGCTTGCATTGGAGGCTTCTATCATACTTGATTCATGTGTACATATGTTGAGGAATAATGAGCCAAAGTTGTCTGTGTTTGTAAACAAGATGAAAGCAATAAAGTCTGAACTTGAGGCTGAGTTACCAATTGTTCCAACCCACACAGTTTCTGATTTTGTTCAAGAATTTATGGGTGTTAAGAAGCCTGATAAGGTTAAAGTAAAGAATCCAACATGTGTAAGGCCAAAGGGACGTGAGAAGCAGAAGCGTATCAAGAGTGGAAGAGAAATATCAATGAAGAAAAGTAATAAAAAAAGAATGGTTGTGGTGTTTGTGGATCTACTGCTCACAATAAGCGTACTTGTCCACGGAATAATAATGTTGATGTCTTATATCCTGTAGTAGTTGTTCCTGGCGGCAGTGATCATGTGGATGGTGGGCTCCGAGACGGTGCTTCTGGAAGTGTTTCAGTTTAAGATATGTTTTGTCACAGTTAGAGTCTAATTTTACTTTCATACAAAAAAGAGAAAAATTCAGTACAGCTCATGGATTTTTCTTTAAAGAATTTTTTTTATTAGGTTTCAATAAATTTTTCTGATTATTTTTGTTATTTAGACATTTATCTGTTATCACTTGTGATATTATATTATATTATAGATGCAATAATTTTTTGGTATATATCTAAGTGGTTAGGGGTTTAAGGTTTTTGGTATAGATTCAAGTGGTTAGGGGTTTAGGGGTTTTGGTATAGATCTAAGTGGTTAGGTGTTTAGGGTTTTTATTATAGATTTAAGTGGTTAGGGGTTTAGTGTTTTTGGTATAGATTTTAAAGTTATTTGTATATCACTTGTGATATTATACCCATTGGTTAGTTGTTTAGGGTTTTTGGTATAGATCTAAGTGGTTAGGGGTTTAGGGTTTTTGGTATAGATTCAAGTGGTTAGGTGTTTTGGGTTTTTGGTATAGATCCAAGTGGTTAGGGGTTTAGGGTTTTTGGTATAGATTTTAAAGTTATTTGTATATTACTTGTGATATTATACCCGTTGGTTAGTTGTTTATGGTTTTTGGTATAGATCCAAGTGGTTAGATGTTTAAGGTTTTTGGTATAGATCCAAGTGGTTAGGTGTTTAGGGTTTTTGGTAACCCTAACCACTTGAATCTATACCAAAAACCCTAAACAATATACAATCGGTATAATATCCTAAGTGATGTACAAATAACTTAAATTTCTACCAAAACCTCTAAACCTAACCATTAGATCTATATAAAAACCTAAAACCTAACCACTTAGTATCTATACACAAAAAAAACCCTAAACCCCAGAATGCAACATTCTCTTACGGAATAAACCCTAAACCAAACAAAACCACTAAACCACTAACAAATGAACCCTAAATCCTAAACCTTAAACCCTAAACCCTAAACCATAAATCCTAAACCCTAAACCATAAACCCTAAACCCTAAACCTTAAACTATAAACCCTAAACCCTAAACCATAAACCCTAAACTACTAACAAATGGGTATAATATCTACAAGGTGATATTACAAAAAACTTCAATTAAACATTGAACCCTTAACCCTAACACTTACTATGTATACCAAAACCCTAACACACTTAAATCTTATACAAAACCCTAAACCCTCTAACCACTTGGATCTATACAAAAAATCTACACACCATTGTCTATACAAACAACCCGAAACCCACTATAACCACTTAGATCTACTACCAAAATTCTCAAACCCCTAAACCACTGAGATCTTATACAAAAAAACCCTAACACCTAAGCCACTTGGATCTATACAAAAACCCTTAAACCCCTAACCACCTTAGTTCTATACCAAAAACACTAAAACAAGAAACCAATGGGTTAAGATCACAAGTGATATACAAATTACCTCCCCCCGTTAATTATATATACAAAATCCCTAAACCCCTAACCACTTGGATCTATACAAAAAACTCTAAACAACCCCTAAACACTTTGATAGATACAAAAACTCTAAACCTAACTTACTAGGAATCTATACCAAAAACCTAACAACTAGCTAATGGGTTAATATCACAAGTGATATACAAATACTTTAAAATCTATACCAAAACCCTAAACCCCTAACACTTGGATATATACAAAAACCCTAAACACCTAAACCACCGTTGGATCTATACAAAAACCCCTATAACTAACCACTAGGATCTTACAAAAAACCTAAACAACTAACCAATAGGTATAATATCACAAGTGATATACAAATAACTTTAAAATATATACTAAAAAACCCTAAACCCTAACCACTTGGTTCTATACCAAAAAACCACTCAATCACCTAACCACTTAGATCTATACCAAAAACCCTAAACACCTAACCACTTAGATCTATACCAAAAACCCTAAAAACTACCTAACACTTGGATTATACCAAATCCCTAAACCCTTAACCACTAGGATCTATACAAAAAACCCTAAACAACTAGCCAATGGGTATAATATCACAAGTGATATACAAATAACTTTAAAATCTATACCAAAAACCCTAAACACCAAACCACTTGGATCTCTACCAAAAATCCTAAACACCTAACCATTTGGATCTATACCAAAAACCCAAAACCCCTAACCACTAGGTTCTATACCAAAAATCCTAAACAACTAACCAATGGGTATAATATCACAAGTGATATACAAATAACTTTAAAATCTATATTAGTTTTTTTGGTATAGATCCAAGTGGTTAGGTGTTTAGTTTTTTGGTATAAATCTACGTGCTTATATAACAACCCACAATTTTCATCATTGTAATTCCCACTTATATTATATTAAACACTACTTTTCCACGAGAAAATTTTCGCTTTACTCCATTATGTAACGTGGTTTACATAACTAAAGTAAACGAGCTCACGCAACCTACCTATGCCAACTATATCTATGTCTATATCATGTAAACATCCTAATATGTCAAGTCTATGTCCTAATATTATTTTTTACCAAGTACATTATCCATTTAACGTACTTTTCAAAACGTTATTTCAAAACAAGCATTATACGTTAACGTTTATTCCAAAAACCCTAATTACATGTCAAAACAAGTGTACAAATGTTCAAAGCATGTGTACAAGTTACAATGCCAAACTTTTGAATATCTTTTCCCTCCTAAACCCTAGTACAACCTTCTAAAGCTCAATGTACAAGTCAATTGTGCATGAAATACAAACTATGTCATTTTACCTCTTAAATCATGTTTATATCTTACCACCACTTTAAGACAAGGTACAAACACCAAATTCACGACTCCTAAACACTAAACCTAATCCCTAAATCATTCTAAACCCTAATCCTAAAACACTAATTCATCTAACCCTAAACCAAAATCATAAAACCATAGCAAACCCATTACACCTTAAACTAGTTCATAGTTTTCAGAATCTGATCCGTTAATAAAACATAAGATCTAGGAAAAATCAATAGGTTCTAGGTATTAAGTAAAAACACTAGGTTGTAGCCCTATGTCTTGTGATCCTTTTGTCGATTGAATCACCCCGATTTGACGTCGGATGAATTAGTTATAGCCGAAATGGCAAAGGTAGGCAAATTCTACACACATGTAGTAAATGGTTGTTATCTCTAGATTTTGTATAGTAACCCCTGAATATGTAAAACTAAAAGTTGTAGAGGACTCAAATATATAACCATGCTCACTAGTGTGAGGTTGATCAGAATTACGGTTTGTAAATGACACCCAAATTACCGGGACTGATGTTGGCTATCCAAAAAACAGTCATGTATAAACTAAATAAACTTCTCAAGTTCCTCCATGACTCACTACCACCTTCATCACCATGACCTCACCACCACATCACCATTACTCCAGCACCTTACAAGCACCTCCATCACCTCCTTGTAAGCTACTACCACAAGTTGCACACTAAGTAAGCTACTTGTCACCATCTTCGATTTTCGAACCATCACCACCTCCCTACACCTCACCCTAGCTTTCTATTAGTCACCATAATAGCCCTTGGCCACCACACCAAGTAATCTTGGTGCCTACTCCAAGAAAACTTGGCCCCTAAGTCATTTGAGCCCTATATAAGCCGAACACACACATACACTTTCATTTCATCCTCACAACTCTTTTCCACCTTAAATCTAAGTTCAAACCAAGTTCTAGCAGAAGTAAGGAAGCCAAGGAAGAAGTACCCAGCCCTTAGAAGCCAAGAAAACAAGAGAAGGAAACCATTGAAGTCATTTCCTAGGCGTACAAACCCAAAACCCTCATTTTGACCCGTTTAAGCTCAAGTAAGCTCAATTTCTTGTTCAATAAGCTCACATTCTGTTTTAAGTCTTCCATAAGCTCTATAAGATCATGTGTAAACTTTTGTTTAAGCCCTTGAACCACAAAACCATATGGTTTGGTTTTCTTAAACCAAACGAACCCATTTTGGTATTTTCGAGCTCATAAGCTCTTTTCATAAGTTCAAGCTCGTAAAACTTATTCATTCTAACTTATTTTGGCTTATTATAATAAGCTATAACCTGCAAATTACTTTCTATATTGAAAAATATCAATATTATGGATTTTGGACTTGATTTGCAAATATTTTCATGCATAGGGGTATATATCATAACTTTCTGAAATTTATAACTAAAGGGGCTGAAAATGTAATTTTCCTAAAGTTATAACTACAAGGGGTTGTTTTGCCAAGTTCTAAAGTTATAGGTTTAAGTTATATATACTTTTTATATAAAGGACTAAACTTGTAAAAGTTTATAAATCAAGGGTATATATTGCCATTTTTGCAAACTTAAAAATATAAAATATAATATTTTTATATTAATTGTAAAAATATATAAAAATATTATAAAACTTGATTTTATTAAAACCCGACACATGTATCGTTATTAATCATCGATCGACGCATTATAAATCAATTACGTTATATATTTAACGTAACTTATCATCGACTAGCTTTTGAAGAAAACTTAAAACTATAACGTATCACGTTTCATTTGGGTATACGTTTTGACGAGTTTGCTAAATTTACGATTTAAAGTGTCCTGACTTCTCAAACGTTTACTACATGACCTCTGAATTATGATGGCCCGAACAGTGATATAATATTTCCATAAATTAATCATATGATAAACTTCATGAAGTTTTGAAAGATAAACCATCAAACTAAGACTTGACATATTGCCCCAGGTTGCGTGACAAGGCCGTTACTTTCATTTGATATACTTTTGCCATCAATCAGATTTCCCTGTTAAGGTAAGTTCATAGCCTCACATTTTAAATCTTTTGAATACTTTATAAACCCGCGAGGGGGATACATGCTTAAACCATGAATGCAAGTTCGTTTGATAGACAAAATTATAAGAGATTATAATAAAAAAAATCTTTCATAATCTCTTAAAATCAAATGCTACTTCATGCAGCTTATAAAAATAATATTTTTTCATAAAGTCAATCACCATCTCCATCTACAGCTCCATCTCCAGTTCAAACAAAATATAATTTTTTTTTTTTTTAGTATAGTTATTTTATTTTATTTTTTTTAAAATTTTTATATTATTTTTTTATTTTTTAAATATTTATATTTTTTATATTAGTTAGTTTTTATTTTTAGTTTATTTTTTTTTAGTAGTAATATTTTATTCTAATTTATTTTTTTAAAATATAAAATTTAATTTTTTTTTTATATTTAATTTATAATTAAAAATAATTTTTTTTATATTTTTTTTTAAAATAAATTTTTATATAAATTTTAGTTTATTTTATTTTTTTATTTACGTAGAATATTTCTTTAATTATTTTATTTTTTTTTTTATATTATTTTTATAGTTATTTATAATTTTTTTATTTAGGGTATAATACTATAAATTTTTTAGTTAGTTTTTTATATTTATATTCTATTCATTAGTTTCTATATTATATTTAATTTTATTAATATAGTATATATAAATTTTTATTTTTTTTTATTTTTATATTTTTGTTTTTTTTTATATTTTTTTTTTTTTTTTTTTTTTTTAAAATATTTTTTATTTTTATTTTTTTTTTTTTTTTAATTGAACTTATTTAGTTATTTATTATTTATTTAGTTAGTATATTTTATATTTTAGTATATAGTTTTTTATTTTTTTTATTAATTTAACTATTTCTTTATTTTTTTAGTATTATATACATTTTTTTTTTTTTAATTATTTATTATTATTAGTTTTTTATATTATTTAAATATATATTAGATAGTATAGTTAATCTTTTTTTTAAAATAATTAATATTAATTTTAATTAGTTATTTATTATAGTTTTTTTTTTGTTTTAAATTTTATTTAATATTAAAAAATATAATTTTTTATTATTATTATTTTTTATTTACTTATTTATACTAATAATATTAGTTAGCTTTCTTTTTAATTATTATTTTTTTTATTTAATATTATTTTATTTTTTTAATTTAATTTATATTTTAATTTATATTATAGTTTCTATTTTTATTATTTATTATTATTATTTATTTTATAATATTATATTATATTAATTAGTTATCGTAATATATATTTTAATTAATTATTATTATTAATTATTTAATTTTATTTAGATTATTTTATTTATTTATAATTTATAAATTTTATTTTATTTTGTTTAGATAATTTTTATATTTAGTTTTTTATATTATTATAGTTTTATTTATATTTTTAGTTTATTTTAAAATTTTTTTTTTATTATTTTTTTATTATATTTTAAATATTCATAAATAGATTTTTAGTTTTAGTAATATTATTTAGTTTATTTTAGCTTAATTATACCTATATTTTATTAATTTTTTTAGTTTTTAGTTTTTTTTATTTATATAGTATATTTTTTTTTTTTATTATTTTTTAGTATATTTATTTTTTTAGTATTTAA
This sequence comes from Tanacetum coccineum, assembly GCA_026074375.1. NCBI lineage: Eukaryota > Viridiplantae > Streptophyta > Magnoliopsida > Asterales > Asteraceae > Tanacetum > Tanacetum coccineum. Next base: position 9,307 of record BQNB010010191.1, read on the forward strand.
ATATTTTATTATATAAATTTATTTTAAATTTTAATATTTATTTTTTTTTTTTTTAATATTTTAAATATTTTTTTTTTATATCTTTAATAATGTATTTTATATTTTTTTTAACTTGTATTTTTAAATTTTTTATTTTATATTTTTTAGATTTTAGTAATTAGTAATCTGTTTAGTATATTCATACTTTTTATGTTAATTTAGTATTATTATTTTATTTAGTTTTTTAATAGTTTATAGAAATTCTTTTTCTTATTTTTTTATTTTTTTATATATTTATTTTTATATTAATTAGTATCTATGTTTATTTTCTTTATTTTATACGCTTAATAGTTAATTTTTTTATTTTATTTTATAATACTTTTCTTATTTTAAATTAATTTTTAATTATTTTATAGTATATATGTTATTTATTAGTTTATATAATAATATTTTTTTTTTTAATTAATTTAATTTATTTTTTTTTTTTATTTTTTATATATTTAGTGTTATTTTTTATAGTATTTTTTATTAATTATAATTTAGTTAATTTATTTTTTATTAATTATTTAGTTTTTTTAATATTTATAGTTTTAATATAAGTTTTTTTAGTTATTTTATTAATAGTTAATTTTATTTTTTATATATTAGTGTTTATATTTATTTTTAGAATATTTTTGATTTTTATATATATTTTTTTTTTATAGTATCTTAGATTATTAGATTTATCTAATAATATAGTATTTTATATTTTTTATTTCTTTAAAATTAGTGTATTTTTTAAATTTAATTTAAATTATTTATATTTTTTTTTAATATATTTTTTATATTTTTATATATTTTTATTTAGTCATTTTTATATATATTTTTTATATTTTTTTAATTTATTTTTGTATATTATTTAAAATTTTAATTTCATCATTTATTTATTATTATTTTTTTATTTTTTATATTTTAGTATTTTTTTTTTTTGTTATTGATTTTTCTATTTTTTTTTTAATATTATTAATTTTTAATTTTTATTTATTTTTTTTTTAGTTATTTTAGATTTATTATTTTTTATTAAATTTTATAATTCACAATTTTTTTATTTAATTTAGATAGTATTTAATATTAATTTATAATTATTTTTTATATTATATAGTTTTCTTTATTACTATTAATTCTATTATAATTTTATTTATTTAAAATTTAGTAATTTAGTAAATTTTTATTTATTTATAGTTTAATTTTATATATTTTTTTATTTTTTTATTTATATATTTTTACATTAATGTTTTTAATATTTTATATTTTTTTTTTTTATTCTAATTAAATTTTTTATTTAATATAATTTTTAATTATATTATCTAAATTATTAATTTTTATTGGAAATATATTTCTATTTTATTATATATAGTTTATTTTTTTTTATTATTATTATTTTTTTTTTATATATTTTATAGTTTTATTATTAATTTAATTTATTAGTTATTATTATTAGTATTATATTTTTTATTATTAATATTTATAATATTTTTTTTAATTTTTAAATAGTATTTTTTATTTTATTAATTAGTTTTTAGTTTTTTTTAGTTTTTATTATAATTATTTTTATTTTTATATTTTTATTTTAGTTTTATGTTTTTTTTTAAATATTTTATCTATTATTTTTAATAATTTGTATAATTTTTTTTATTATTATTAATTATAAATATTTTTTTTTTCAAATAAATTTTATAGTCATTTTTTATTATTTATTTTTGTTTTTTTTGTTTAGATATAAATAATTATTTATTATTAGTTATATACTTATTATTTTTTTTATTTATTTTAATATAGATTTTTATTTTTTATTTATATTTTTTTTTTTAGTGTTTATTTTTTAGTTTACTTTATTTTTTTTTATTATTTAGTATATATAATAATTAATTTTTTTATTTACTATTATAGTATATTGTTTAGTTATTTTATTTTATATCATATTAATAGGTTATTTTTTTTTTTTTTTTTTTTAATTTTTTTTAAAATTTTTAATTATTTAATTTAATTTTTTGTTTTTTAGTTATTTTATTTTAATTATATTTTTTTGATAAATATTTTTATGTTATTAGTATATATTATATTTTTTTTAATTATATAATTTTTTTTAATTTTTTTTTTATTTTTAGTTAATAATTTTTTATTATTTTTATATTATTTTAAATATTAATTTTTTAATTTTTTTATAGTTATTTTTATTAGTGTTTTAGATATTAATATTTATTTTTATATTTTATATTTTAAATATTATAATCAAATTAGTTAATCAAATTATTTAATTTCCATATTAATTTTCGTATAATTTTTAGTTTTTTTTTAATATTATATTTTTTTTTTTATATTTAGGTTATTTTAATTTTCTTTTTTAGATATTTAGTTGATCTTTAGATAATATTTTATTTTTGTTTTAGTTTTTTTATTTAGTTTTTTTATAGATTTCTGTAGTATTTTATTTATTTATTAATATTTTATTTTTTTTATTTTTTAGTTAATAGTAATATTTATTAATAAAATAAGATTATTTTTAGTTATTATATATATTTTCATTTTTTATATTATTGTATTGTTATATTAATTTTTAATTATAATTATAGTCTTTTTTTATTGTAAATAGTTATTATTTAATAAAATTTATTTTTATTAGTCTATTTTTTACTTTATTTTTTATGTTTTTTATTATTTAGTTTAGTATTTTTTTTATATATTATTATTATTATAGTTTATTTTAATAATTATTAGCAAATTTTTTTTTTATAGTAATTTTATTATTAATAGTATATTAGTTTTATTTATTTATATTAATATGTTAAATAATTATAATTTATTTTTTTATTATAAAAATTATATAAAATTTTTTTTTAGTTTTTTTATAATTTAGTTACTTTTAGATTTATATTTATTTTATTTTTTTATTTTATTTCTTTTATATAATTATATTAATATTTAATAGCTTTTTCTATTTTTAAATTTTTTTTTTATTTATAACTTGAATAATTTCTATTGTATTTATATTTAGTTTAGTAATTTAATTATTTAGTAATTATTTTTTTATTTTTAATTAATTTATTTTTATATTTTTATTTATTAATTTTATATTTTTTTGTTTAGTTGTTTTTAGTTTTTATTATTTTTTTTAGTTAATATTTATATTATATTTTTATTAGTTAAAATTTATTATTATTTAGTTTTTAATAGTTATTATTTTTTCAATTTTAGTATTTTATTATTTAGTTTTTTATAATTTAGTAATTAATTTATAATAATTAATATTTTCAATTTTTAATATATTTTATTTAAATATATTAATATATAAATTAATCTTTTTAGATTTTATATTATTTTAATTTTCTTTTTTTTTTTAGTAATATATTATTAGTTTTTTATTTTTTTATAATTTATTTATATTATTTAAATAGTTTATTATATTATTTTTTATTTATTAGTTATTAGTTTTTAGTAATTTTTTTTCTATATTGTAATATATTTATATTACATTTTTTTAGTTTTTATCTTTATATTTTTTATTTTTTTTATTTTATAATTTTTCTTTTTTTTTTTTAATATATATTATTTTTTTAGAATTAGTTTTTTTATTTAGTAGTTTTATTTATATTTTTTTTAGTTCTTATTTCTTTTTTATTTTTAGTTAATAAAATTTTATATTTTTATTTTTTTATAGTTTAGTTACTTTTATAATATTTATTATTTTATAATATTAATTTTATTTTTTATAGGTTTATAGCTTTTTTTTTATATATATTATTTTTTATTATTTTATTATATTTTCTTATATTATTTCTATATTTTAATTTAATATTAATCTTTATATTTTTTATTTTTTAATAACTTTATATTTTTATAGTTTATTTTTTTTTATTTTTATAATTTAGTTTTTTATAATATATTTATATTTATATTTTATTTAATATATTTTATTTTTTAGATATATAATTTAGTATTTATTTTTTAATATAGTTTTTATATATAGTTATTTTTTATTTTTTTTTTTCTTTATTTTTTATATTTCTTTACGTAATTTTTTCTCGTTTTATTTTTTTTAGTTTTTTATAATTTTTTTATTTTTTTTTTTTTTGCTAATTATTATTTTTGATTTATTTTTTTTTATTTTTTGTTTATATTTTAATTTATAGTATATTTTATATAGTAGTTTTATTTTTTTTTTAGGATATATTTATTTTTTTAAATTTTAATTTTCTTATTATTTTTATATATATTATTAATTTATAGATTTTAGATGTTTATATAGTATAAAATTATATAGTTTTTTTTTATATTTTTTTTTATTCTAATAATAGTTAAAATAATTTTTATTATATTATATAATATATTAAGATATTAATTATATTATACTTAGATATTTAATTATTTTTATTAATTTTTTTTTTATATTTTTTTATTATTTTATAGCTATTAATTATTTAGTTATTAAAATTTATATTAATTTATTTTATATATTATTTCTCTTTAGTTTTTTTGTATTTATTTTTTATAGGTAGTTATTTTATTATTATTTAGTTTTTTAATATTATATTTTTTACTTTTTAAATTATATTTTTATTATTTTTCTTAAATAGTATTTAGTTATTTTAATATTAGTAATATTTTATTTAATAGTTTTTAATATTTTTAGTTATAAATAGATATTTTATTTTAATTAATTTTATTTTAGTTTTCTATTTTTTTTATTTTATTTTATAAATTAATAGTCAATAATTAAATATTTATTTTTTTTATTTTTATTAGTATAATATATAGTATTTTTTTTTTTTATTCAATTAATAAAAATTTTTTTATTTTTTTTATATTTTTATATATTATTTTATTAGTTTTTATTTATTTTTATATTTTATTTTCTTTTTATTTTTTTTTTTTTTTTTATTTTTTTTTATTTTTTTATAGTATATTTTCTATATAAAATAACTTTTTAGTATATTAATTATTTTTATTTTTTTTTAGTTTTTTCTACTTTTTTATTTTAATAGTAGTTATTTATATATAATTCATATATTTTTTATTTATTATTAGACCATTTATTATTTTTTTATTAACTATTTTAGATTATTTTTATTTTTTTAATTTTTTATTTTAGTTCTTTTATTTTTTTTTTTAATTAGTTTATCGTTTAAAATTTATTTTTATTTATTTTATTTTATTTTTTTAATCTTCTTATTTTATCTTTAATATTATATTTTTTTTTATTTTTTCTTAATTTGTATATATTTTTTTTAAATTTTTAATATTAATTATATAATTTATTTTTTTTAATAATTTTAATATTTTTTTATTTTTTTTTAGTTTTGTAATAATTTTTTAATTATTTTTTTATTAGTTTTTATTTATTTTTTTTAATATATTAGGCTTTTATATTAGTATATATTTTAGATTAGTTATTAATAAATTTTTTTATATTTATATAAATAGTTAGTTTTTTTATTTATTTTTTTTTATTTTTTTAATTAGTTATCTATTTTATTTTATTTTATTTATTATGAATTTTTATTAGTAATTTTTTATTATAATTTTTATTATTTTATAATTATTATTTCTTTTTAATATTTTATTTCTTTTATTATATTTTTAATTTTTATAAATAGTATATTATATTTATTTTTTTTTATTTTTAATTAGCAAATATATATTATTTTTATATAATAGTTATTATATAAATTATTTAATTATTAGAACATTTTCAATTTTTTTTTTTTTATATATAGTATTTTTTTTTTTATTATGTATAAATAGTATTATATTTTATAAATTTTTTTTAATTTTTTTTTTTATTTTTTAGATATTAGATTTGTTTTCAATATTTTTTATTTATATATAATTTTTATGTTGTTATTATATTAGTTTCATTAGTTATTTATTTTTTTTAATCCTCGTTTTTATTTAGTTTTATATTTTATTAATTTAATAGTTAATTTTTTTTGTTAGATTATTATATAGTTTAATATATTTATTTTATTATTTATTTTTTTAATTTTATTTTTTATATTAGAATAATAGTAGTTTTATTAATAGTTAATATTATTTATTTTAATTTTTTTTAATTTTTATTATTTTCTTTAAATAATTATCTTTTTTATAGATTTTATTTAGTTTTATTTATTTTATTAGATTAGTTTATTTAATTTTTTAATTAATATTTTATTATTTAATTAGTTTTTTTATATTGTATTTTTTATAATAGTTAACTTTATTAGTTATTTATTTTTTATTTTTTTTATATTAATTATTTTATAGTTATTTTTTAGTTAATTATATAGTTTTAATATAGGTTTTTTATTTTTTAAATAAATTTATTATTAGTATTTTATTTTAATTTTAATTTTTTTTTTTATTTTAATTTTTATTATAGTTTATTTTTGTATAGTTATAGATTTTATTCATTTTATTTTATTTTTTTATTATTTAATTATTTATTATTTTATATATATTTTCTTTTATTATAGTTATATTTTTATATATTTTTATATTAGATTTATTTATTTATATATATATTTTATATAGTTTTTTATTAAATTTAATTAATTTTTTATATAGAAATTTTATTTTTTTATATAGTATTATTATTTAATTTTTTTTTTTATCATTTTTTTTTTATTTTTATTTAATTTTTATTCTTTTATTTTTATTTATTAATTTAGTTTTATTTATTTAATTTGTAATAGTATTTATATTTAAATAGATTTATTATTTTTAGTTTATTAATTTATTTTATCATTAGTATATTTTTAATTAGTTTTTTTTTAGTATTTTTATATATATTTAATTTTATAATTTTAATTTATTTTTTATTAGTTATTTTTATTTTAGATTTTATACTATTTATAATTTTATATTACTATTTGTTATTTATTTATTAATTAGTTTAATTTTATTGTATTTAATTATTTTTTATTTATAGTTTTATTTTTAGATTTATTTTATTATTATAGTTTATTTTGTTTATTATTAGTAATTTTTATTCATTTTTAGTTTAGTTAATTTTTTTATATATTTTTTTTTTTTTATATAATTTTATTTAAATTTTTTAATATAATATTTTAGTATTATTATATTTTATAATTAGATTTTTTTTTTTAATAGTTTTTTTTATTTAGATTTTATTAATTAAATATATTTATTTTTTAGATTTTTTTTATAAATTTTTTTCATTTTATATTTAATTTATATATTTTTATATTTAATATATTTTTTTTATTATAAAATATTTTTATTTTATTTTTTTTTTCTTTATTAGTATTTATTTTAATATAATATTATATTTTTATTTATTTTATTATAGATATCTTTTTATAATTTTATTTTATTTTATATTTTTTAGTTTCTTATATTTAGTTAGATATTTTTTTTTTTTTATTATAGTAAAATAAATTTATTTTTTTTATTTTTTTATTTATAAATATTTTATTTTATTTTATTTATAGTTTTTATAATTACTAAATTTTTAAAATTATATTATTAATTATTTATATTATTTTTTATTATTTTCAATTATTTATAGTTTTTATTTTAGTTTTTTATTTTAAATTTATATTAGTTTTTTTTTTATATATAATTTATCATCTATTACTTTTAGAGTTTAGTTAATTTAGATTATAATATTATTTTTTTTTTAATTATTTATATTATTAAATTATATATTTTTTTTTTTTTTTTTTTTATTTTTTATTTTTTTTTTTTTTTTATTTTTTATATATATTAATAGTTAATTTTTTAATTTTTTATTCTAATAGTTATAATATTTTTTTATATTATTTTTATTTATTTTAAATTAATACTTTAAATTATTTTTATTTTTTTTTTATTTTATTAGTCTTAATTTAATTTTATTTATATTATTTAAGTAAATTCTTTTGTTATTATTTTATAGTTTTTTATATTTTTTTAGTTATCATTTTTTTATTAATTTTAGTTTTATATAGGTTATTATCAGTTATAGTAAATAATAATTTTAATTTTAGTTTATATTTATTTTTTTTTTAACTTTTATAGTTTTTTAGGTTATAGAAATTTAATTATTTTATTTTTTTTATTTATGTTTTTATTAATATATTTATTTATTTTTTTTTTATTTTTTTATTTTATTATTTTTATATTATTAAATTTTTTTTTTTATTAGTTTATTATTAGTTATATTTTATTTTTTTAGTAGTTACTTTTTTTATTTTTTATTTAATAGTTTAGTTATATTAGTATTTTTCTTTTAATTAGTATTTTTTTAAAGATTTAGTATTCTATTTTTATTTAAATATAAATTTTATTTATTAGTTAAAATTTATTTTAATAGTAATTTATTTTAATATTTTTTTTTTTTTTTAGATTTATATTTAAATTATTATTACTAATTTAGTAATAAAATTATCTTATTAAAATATATAGTTTTTAGTATTTAAATTAATTTAATTTATTATATATTATTTTTTTAGTTTTTTATTATATTAAATTTTTTTTTATAATTATTTTTTTAAATATTATTATTATTATTATATTTATTTTTATTTTCTTTTTTGTTAATATTTATTTATTTAATTTAATTATAATTTAATTAGTTTTTTTTCTTTATAATTATTATAATAGTATTTTTTTTAAATTAAATATTAATTTTATATTTTTAATTTTAGTTTAAAATTTTTATAGTATTTATTTATTTATATAATTTAGTATAATATATTTTTTTATTAATTTTTTTAGTTTTTTATAGATTAATAATTTTAATATTCATATAAAATTTTATTTAAATATTTAATTATATTATTATTTTTTATTTAATATCTAGATTTTACTTTAATTTTTTATATTTAGTTAATTATCTTTATTTTTTTATTCTTATTTTTTATATTTATAGTTTTAAATAGATTATATTATTTATATTTTAGTGACTTTTATTTTTATTTTTTTAGTTTAGTTTTTTATTATCACATATAATATATATATCATTTTAAAATTTTAATTTATTTAATTTAATTTTTAATATATTAGTATATTTTATAAAAATATTTTTTTATTTTATTAGTTAATTTTAGTATATATTTAATTTTTTTTTACTTATTATTTTTATTTATTATTTTTTTTTTAATAGTATTTTTTAGTTTAATATAAATTTTAGTAAAATTTTAATCAATTAATTCTTATTTTTTTTATTTTAATTTATATATATATACTTTTTCTTATTTTAATTTTTATAGTATTCATAAATTTTATTATTTTAGTATTTAGTTTAATATTTAATAGTTTCTTTTATATTTTTATTTATTTTAATAATATCTTATAAATAGTTTTTTATTTTAGTTTTTATTAGATTTTATTTTTTATTTATTTATTTTTTTTAATTTTTTATTTTTTTAATATAATTTTTTAGTAATTTAGTTATTATTATTGTATATTTATTATTTTTTTTATATTTAATATTATTATTATTTATATTTTTAGTATTATTTTTCTCATAGATTTTATATATTTATCTATATTAGATTACTTTTCCAATATTTTTTTATAATATATTTTTACTTTTATATATTATTAATATTATTTATTTTATAATTTTTATTTAGTATTTTTATTTAATATATTTATTTTTAATTTTATTATTATATTTATTTTTTATTAATTACATATAGTTTATTTTATTATTTATTTTAATTTTTTACAAATTTTTATTATTTTTTAATTCTTTAGTTATAGTTATTACCCTTTTTGTATTTTATTTAATATTTATTATAATTTTATTTATCATTTACCTCATTTTTTTTAAATTAGTTTTTCTTTTAGTAGTATTTATTTTAGTTATATTACTTTTAGTTAGTCTTTTATTTTATTGTTAAATAGTAGTATATTTTCTTATTATAATATTATATTTAATATATTTTCTTTTTTGTAGTATTATTTAGTATAATATATTTATTTTTTTTTATTTTAATATATTTATCAATATATTATTAATTTAGTTTATATTTTAGTATATAATAATTTTTTTCTTTTTTAATTATTTTATTTTTTTTGTATTATTTCATTTTAGTTCATTATTTTTTTTTATTATTTTTTTTTTTATTTTTTTAATTTTTTTAATATTTCATATTAATTTAGTTTTTTTTTTTTTTTATATCTTTTTTTTTTTTGTTTCTAAATTTTTTTTTCTAGTTATAGGTAATTTAGAATTTTATTTTAGTTTAAATATTTATTTTATATTATATTTTTTTAGTTTTTTTAATAATTAATTTTTATTATTTTTATATAGATTTATAATTATAGTTTTTTTTATAATTTTTTTTTAGTTTTCTATTATAATATATTAGATTTTATAGTTAGTTAAATATAGTTACTTTTTATTCTTTAATTTATATTTTTATTTTTTAAGTAAATTAAAATCATTATATATATTTATTTTTTTATATTGTCTAGTATATTATATTTTAATATTTTCTTTAATATTTTTTTTTTTATTAAATTTAATAATTTTTTTTTATTAAAAATTTTTATTAAGTTTTATATTTTATTTTATATTAGTAAATTTATTAGTTTATTTTATTTTTTTTTATTTTTTTTTTTTTGATTATAATATTTTTAATAATTTATTTATTAGTTAATATTATAGTTATTATTAATTCATCATTATTTAGTATATTTATTTTATTATTTTATATTAATATTTATAATATTAATTAATATTTTATTTTTTATTAATTTTTTATAAATTTTTAATTTATTTTTTTTATTAATTTTTATAATATTATATATTTTTTTTTTATATTAATTTTATTATTTTTTTAAATATATTATAGTTTAGTCTTTTTTTATTATATTTAAATTAATATTTTATATTTTTTTTTTATTATTTTTATATAGTTTTTAGATTTTTCTTTATTTATTTAATTTTTTAATTAAATTTTTTAGTATAATATTTTTATTTATTATTTAGTAATATTATTTAAAAATTTTATTTATTTTTATTCTTAATATTTATTTTTCTTATTTTTTTTTTTTTTTTTTTTTTTTTTTTATTTTTTTGATTTTTTTTTGTTTTATTAGTTTTAGTTTAGTTTATTTAATATTTTTCTTTTTTTATTTATTTTTATTAGTATTTTTTTTTTTTTAGTATTATTTATTTTAATTTATATAATAATTTTTATTTATTTTATATATTATTTATACTTTTTATTTATATATTATTAATTTAAATTTTTTTAGTTATTTAGGTTTTATATTTTTAGAATTATTTACAATTTTGTTATTATTTTAATTTTTAGTAATTTATTTAGTTTTTTTAATTTTTAATTTTTTAATTTTTTTTATTTTATTATCATATTGTATTACTTTAATTTTTAAATTATTAATTTTTTTTTTATATAATTGTTATTAAATTAGTTTTTTTTTAACTTTTTTTTTTATTTTTTTTTTATTATAGTTTTTAATTTTAATTTTTTTTTTAGTATATTTTTATTTTAGATTAGATTTTTTATATAATTATGTAGTATTTTAGCATTATTTTTTTTTTTTTATTAGTTTTTTTTTTTTTAAACTATTTATATTTTTTAGTTTTTTATTTTATACTTTTCAATTCATTACTATTATTTTCTTTAATAATTTTAGTTAAATTATTTTTATTTTATTTTATTTATTAATTATTTATTTATTTTTAATTTTTTATTTTTTTTATATTATTAATTTCAAATTTTTATTATTTTTAGTTTAAATATTAAAAAAAAATAGTATAGTTATTTATTTTCAATTATATATTATTTTTTTTTTTACTTTTAAATATTAGTAATTTTTTTTATTATATTAAATTTTATGTTTAGTTTATATATTATATTTACTATTTAATTTAATTTTTTTTTATCTCTATAAAAATTTTATATATAAATTTATTTATTATTTTTTTATTTTAATAGGTATTTAGTATTTCATTTTAGTTTTTTAGTAAATATTTTTTTTTAGATAATTTTTTTATTAAATTTTCTTTTATTTTTATCTTTATAATTTTAATTTTAATTATTTTTATTTATAGTATATTCTTTTAGCTTTTATTATTTTTTTTAATTTTGATTTTTTTTTTAGTTAAATTTATTATTCTTTTTTTTTATTAATAATTATTCTTATTTTTTATATTTTATAATTTTTTAGATATATTTTTTTATATTTTTTAATTATTTTATTTTATTTTTAGTTTTTTAATTGCTTTTTTTGTCTAATTATATTTATTTTATTTTTTATTCTAAATAAATTTATTTTAAATTATATATTTAGTATTTTTTTTATTATTTCTTATTTTTTTTTATTTATTTTTTTTTTTTTTTTTTTTTTTTTATTTTTTTTTTTTATTATAGAATACTATTATTATATTTTTATATATTTTAAATTTATAATATTATTAGATTTTTTAAGATTTTAATTTATTAATTATATTTATTTTTATTTATTATTTTTTTTTTATTTTTATTTTATATTAAAATTTTTATATTGTATTATTTCTAATTAATTTTTTTTAATTTTTTAAAATTTAGTTTTTTAATTTTATTATAAACATAAATTTTTATTAGTTTTTAATAATTATATTTTTTTTATTATATTAGTTTAGAATATTTTTTTTTAATTTTAGTAATTAGTTTATTTTATATATTTTTTATTATTTTTTTATTACTATAAACTTTGTTATTTTTTTTTAGTATTATTTTATATATTTATAGATTTTTAATTTTTTTTTTATTTATATTTTTCTAGTATTTATATTTTTTATTATAGTTTTTATTTTTTTATTTTTATTTATAATATAATTATATTATTTTGTTATTTTTTACATATATTATTTTCTTTTTTTTATTTTCAAATAGAAATTTTTTTAGTATTTTTTTAATATATTTTAGTTACCATAATTTTTTTTTTTTGATATTATTTATTAGTATAATCTTAATTTTTATTATTTTATTAAATTTTATTTATATTATAATTTAATATTTATTTTTAATAGATATTATTAATATTTTATTTTATTAGTTTTATTATTAGATACTTATTATTATTTATTAAATTTTAATATTTCAAATTTAATTTTTATTTTCTATTTTATTATTATAAATTTATCTTTTTATATATTTTACATTTTTTTTTATATTTTTTTTTATTTTTTTTATAATATTTTCTGTTGTATTTTTATTTAGTTTTTAGTTAACTAAATTATTAATTATTATTTTATTTTTTATATTTTATTTTATATATAATTTTAAATTATTTTTTTTTATATGTTTTTATCTTTTATTATTTTTATTTTCTTTTTATATAGATATTTAGTTTAATTTTATTATTAAATAATTAATATTATTATATATAGTTTTTTACGATTTAATATAGTATATTTTAATTAATTTATTTTATTATAATTTTTTTATTTTTTTTGATATTTATTATTTTACAAATTATTTTTTTTTATTATTAGTTTATATTTTTTATATTTTTAATATTTATTTTAATTTAAATATTAAATAATTTTATAGTTTTATATATATTAATATTTATAGATTTTTTCTTTAGTAATATTTTTAGTTAAATTAGTTTATAGTATTAAATTTTTTAATATTTTTTGTTTTTTTATTTTTATTATATATTTTTTTTTAATTATGTATATATTTTATTAATTTTATTTTTAGTATTTATTTTTTAATTTTATTTTTTTTTATTTTATTTTTTAATAATTATAATTTAATTTTATTTTAATATTTCATTTTAGTTATTAGTATAAATAGTTATTTTTATATTTAGTTAATTTTATTTCTTTTTTTTATTTATTTTAGTTTTTTTAATTTTATTATAAATATGATTAGATTAATTTAATTTTTTATATTTTTTATTATGTTTTATTTTTTTATTAGTATTTATTATAATCTATATTTTATTTTTTTTTTTTTAGTTTTAATATTATTATTTAGTAAATATTTATTATTATTATTTTTTTATTTAATTTAATATAATTTAATATTTTTATATTTTTATTAATTATTTTTAGCTTTTGTTTTTTTAGTTTTGTTTTTTTTATTTTATATTTATAATTTTTTTAATTTTACTATTTTATTTAAATAGTTATATTAGTTTATAATAGTTTTATATTATTTTATTTTATAGTTTAGTTTATTTTTAGTTATATTTTTTTTATTATTATCTTTTTTAGTATTTATATTTTTTATAAATTTAACTATATAATAATTTTTTTTATTAGTACAATAGTTCTCTTTTATAGAATTTTTTTTATTTTTTTTTTTTTTTTATTTTATTTATTTTTTATTATTATAGTTTTTTAGTTATTATTATTTTTATATTAGTATATTTTTTTATTTATCTAATAGTTTGAATTAGTTTTTTTTTTATATTTACTTATAATACTAATTTTATAATTAGTTTTTTTTTATATTTTTTTTTATTAGTTTTTTTAATATTATATTTTTATATTTTTTATTATATCTAAATTTTATATATATAAATTTATAATAATTTAATTTTTTTTTTTTTTTTTTTTTTTTTTTTTTTTATTTATTTTTTATTATTTTTTTAATATTAATTAATTTTTATTTTTTTATAAGAATATCTTTTTTTATATTGAATAATTTAATTGATTATTTTTATAGATTTTTTTTATTTTTTAGCTATTTATTAGAATTTTTTTTAATTTAATTTTAGTTTTATATATTTATTTTTATTTCTTTTTATGTAAATTTTTAATTATATAGTAATATTAGTATTATAATTTTATTCCGATGAATGAGAAGTATAAAATGGAGAAGCTTACTCGATTGTATTTAAAGGAGATTGTTTGTAGGCACGGGGTTCCCGTGTTGATTATTTCAGACCTAGACCCTCATTTTGCATTCAGATTTTTGGAGATCCTTTCAAAAGTCATTAGGGATGAATTTGGATATGAGCACTGCTTATCATCCTCAAACTGATGGTCAAGTGAAAGAACAATATAGACATTGGAATACATGTTGCGTGCTTGTGTGATTGACTTTGGTAGTGGCAGGGATAAGCACTTACCTTTGGCTGAATTCTCATACAATAACAACTATCACGCTAGTATTAAAGCCGCACCTTTCGAAGCTTTATACGAAAGGAAATGTAGATCGCCAATATGTTGGAGTGAGGTTGGAGATGTCCAACTCACGAGACCGGAAATGATTCGTGAAACGACAAAAATGATTGTGCAAATCAAGAACCGATTATTGGCTACTTGTAGTAGACAGAAAAGTTATGCGGGTGTGAGACGTAAACCTTTGAAGTTCGAGGTGGGTGGAAAAGTTATGCTAAAAGTATCACCGTGGAAAGGTGTTGTACAATTTGGAAAACGTAGGAAGTTAAGTCCCCGTTATATTGGACCATTCAAGATTCTATCAAGAGTCGGTCCGGAGGCATATAAACTGAAATTACCCCGAGAGCTTCAAGGAGTTTACAATACATTCCATGATTCGAACTTGAAGAAGTGTCTATCGGATGAAGATCTTATTATTCCTCTTGACGAAGTAAGGATCGACGAGAAGTTTTATTTCATCAAAGAACCCATTGAAATTATGGATAGAGAAGTAAAGCAACTTAAGCAAAGTCGAATTCCTATAGTTAAAATTCGATGGAACCCGAGTCGTGGACCGGAATATACTTGGGAATGGGAGGATCAGATGTGGAAGAAATACCCTCATCTCTTTGATTTTAATAAGAAGCGGACGACAAGATGAATTGATCTTCAGGGACGAAGATCCCTTTTTAGGGGGAAATGCTGTGACAATCCGTCAATTTCAGATCGTTATTTATTTCTCGAGTATTAATTATAATTTTCATTTTTATGTTGAGATATGAACTCACGACTAACCGGGAGAATTAGTGCTTACATTCGTAAATTACGCGACGTTTACAAAGAACCGGCGAATTCTACGTAAGGCATCGACGTTTATATTTTCAAAAATGCCGTAGAAATAATTTTGTTGCATTCGTTTTATTTTGTGAGTTTTCATAACAAACGTCGACATTTAAAATTTTATTTGTCATAAATAATTATTTCGTATTTTATTTCGAATGGAAATTTGAAATTTATTATTTTTACAAACGTCGTCTTTGTTCCTTGTCTTGAGCCGAACTGATGTTTTAAAATGTACACATTTTATTAAATGTTAGAAGTTAAAATAAAAGTGTAACGGAAAATAAAAATGGTCTTGGAAGTTTAATCCCGAGCCACGATAGTTGATTTTTATTTAAGTAAAAAGTTCATGTGTCAAAAACTAATTTTTGAAAAGAGGGGAGGACTATTATTGTCAAAAGTCCAAACTAGTGCAAGACATATATAAGGAAGTTTACTTCCTCATTTCCTTCATTTTTATAAAATAAAACACACACTTTCTCTCTAGCTCCACCACCACCACCGGAAAACTTTTCCGGTCATCGGAAACCGCCACCGCCGCCGTCGGCCGCCGGTCACCGCCGCCGGAAACCGCCGTGGTCGCCGGAAAAATTACATGCAATCCGAACAACTTATATTTTCCGAATCCCCTCGTTATTTCCTACGTTTTCCACTAAAAATATACGACATGCAATGGGTAAATAAAATGGTGATCAAAAGTAATTTGGGTGGAGATTAAGCTTGGAGTTGAAGCCTTCATCAAGCTTGTTCTTGTTTTGATCATTGTGATCTTGTCTACACTTTTCTTATGGTAAAAGATTTAATGAGACTTGTTTAAGTTTATTTTGATTTCATTTTATGTATGTACATGTATTGTAAATGATGATCAAGTAATAAAATGGTTCATGCATGTATAGATCTAGGTAAGAAATGACTAAATCAACCATTAAAACTTGCTAGAACTCATTAGAAATTTAGGGCTGTTGTAAACAGTAAGTTCTGGATTTTTACATAAGTATTAGACTTGATTTGATTTACCTAGGTTGTAGAGAATTGAGTGATGATAATGTGGCTAATTGGATACTCAATGGAAAGTGAAAATTGACCAAGTTATGACCATTTTACCAAAAGTCATCAAATCTGACCTTGCTGGACAGAACGTATAAAAAGTCATGATTGCGTACTGAGTTGGTTAAAAACCTAAAACTATGAGACCTAGATAAAATCATGTAGGTTCTGTACCAATTGGATGATCAACCAATTCATTATGGTTTGAAAATGGCATCAAAAATGGTGAAAGTGAATTTTCAGCCAAAAATGCCAACTTGACCTTTGTATAATGAAGTGACCTTAATTATATATTTACTTAAAATAAGTATAAAAATGACTTATAATTTATAATGTACATTTAAAAATGAAACTAGGAATATAAATTTTATAAGTATATTATTTATGGTTTAAAAGATACAACTATTTTTGTAAGCATAAACATATAAATTTTTTTACGTCTATATCAATACTAAAATTTGTAAAGCGTTTTTGCGACTAAAACCCGAGATGGTAGGACCCACTTTTGGGAACTTTTGTATGATGAACCTACTGATAATAAACTTAACCCAACATCGAGAACCCGAAAATTTACTATAAACTCATAAACAAGCTTAAAATGGACTATATGACCATATTGGGCCATTAGGCCCAATGTATATGAATGGACCTATTGGACTTAACTTTGGACCCAACCCACTTGGGCCCAATTAATGGGTTAAGATCTGGTCTTGGACTTGTAAAATGGACTAAATTACTTAATGGACTCATAAATGGCCCTATCGGGCCTTTGGACCAAAATTGGTAACAACTAGTGAAAAATGAGCTAAGTTAGTACATGTTAAACACATATAAGACTATGAGAATAAAACTTGAGGAATTATAAATTGTTGATCATCATATAAGATACATGTATATATACGTATTTAAATTGTGAATTTTATTTTATCGACTAGAAACCTAAGACCCATACATTTTGTATAGGTTCCGGGTGATTACGTGCTGACGTCCAAGTTCGTTTATCGCCGCTATTTTCTTTCGATATTATCAAGTGAGTTCATAGCCTCGCATTTTAATATTTGAATTGATTTATAAACCCGCGAGGGAGATAACATGCTTGTTTTTAAAAATTGAACACAAGGGACTTGAATGTATGCTAGTAGCCTTGATTATTATAAGTTAGAATTAACTCGCTAGACAAAAGACCCGCGGAAATCATGAATTGTTAATTGCCGGGTAATGGCATACGCTTATACAAGGAATAGTACTATTTGGAGATTACCACCTCCAATCCGTGACGACTAGCTATCGTCTCGTGTCGGGAAAATGACACTACGGATGCGTTGTATAGAGAATAAGATACACTCATAGCGAGGGTGTATAGTGGGCATTTTTATGAAATGGTAACGTACGATTCATGAGGCTTATAATAACCCCCCTATAACGATGTTTGATCCACGTCGTTATATCCTGAAAATTTTGAGAAATGATACTTGTGTTCGGAAGAATTTTATTGTTTATAAATGTAAACTCTATGGATTCACTCAACATTATTGTTGACTTTTAGCATGTTTTATCTCAGGTCCTTGAAGGTAATTCGGTGATGGAGATATGAAGGCCCACTAAATAATTATTCATTTGAAAATGTTTTGTAAAACGTTATATGATGTTGTTAAACTTATTGGGACCGTGATGTAAACTTTATTTTATTCAAATGAATGAAATTTTCTCAAAACGCCTATTTTTTTAGTCGTTTTCTATGATTTGAGTTATTGTGCTACGACGTAACACCATTGGACCCTTTCGCTGACCGAGCTGAATTGAGGGTGTTACAAATCCAGTTAGTCATTTTATAGATGTAAACAAAGGTGAGTCGCATGGTATTATTTTCAACATGTACCCGTTTGACCCATTTGAATATAACCATTATTGACCCATTTAAAAGTTATAAGTCGAAATGGTCACCACAAAATTAATACTATCACCCTACATTACTTTCACGCACTGCACATGGGAACCAATAAAGTCATTTATATTACAAAAGCTGAGATACTTTGTCATCATAGTTGCTAGATGACTTTCTTGATCTTGCCGAAGAGAACACACCGATAAGGATCCTAAGACCCATGGTGTGCTTGATGCTTGTCTTGTAAGATCTATAATCTCCTTGATTTTTAATTGACAGTTATTGTATTCTTATTATACATTAAAACATATTCTTGAAAGTTGATTTCTGTTGGACTTCATCGTAATCGATATGAGCAATTTATTTGTTATTTTATTTTTTAACCTAGCTTAATCCTAGAGTTCTATTTAGTTCATTATATCGTTGAATTTTGGCTAAGATGACAATCATTCTAATATTTTCTTTTTCATCATTTGTTTTTTAATATAGAAAACGAAGATGACTATCAATTTTTCAAAGAGAACTGAAACAAAATGATCTCGAAGATAACAAAGGCCGATGCATTTATCAAACAATTACGTGAAGCTGGACACGAAAAAGTGATCATGATGTCGTTGAGGTCAATTCTTCAATGTCGATTACAACTAAAGATTATGGTCATTAAACAAAGCATATTTAAAACACTACAAAAAAAAAGCCTCATTGTACACACTTAAATCTCCACACTCCAACAAATGTGTAGAATTTTTCTGTTTTCCCCACACCTATTTGAACCAGTGTCGTTACTATCTCACCGATTGATATAGAAAATTGATTTGAAAATCAATCGGTGTATCACTTACAAAATTGTTTTTGTGACACACCAAGAGTGTTTATCATTTCAAAAATTCATTAACAACCGTTGATCCATTTCCTGGAACAAGTTTGATTCTTATAGAATCGCACCATCGTTTCTTTCAAGGTGGCACAAGTTTGATTCATAATAGCTATTCGCACAATGTACCTACAATTAGCTTGGTTGTGTTGGCTTATGCAGGATTTTCCATCTTCATTTGAATACCTAAGTATCACTCGGATGTTCTGGCAAAATCACAAGAATCTTGCGTAGGACTTCTAATGATATTACTTGATATTCACATTGTGTGAGATAACAAGCTAAGATATGACAAGTGTCCTAATGAGATTAATGGATGATCTCTTTTGGCTCTAGACTCAATAGTGCACTTTTAATTTTAGTGATCGGAGGCTGGAGGGGAGCAATCTGACACCTTTTCAATATCAACTAACTCGGAGTGAGAAAGTAGATGAAATGCGTATGTATTTCTGTGAGAAATGAAAACAAGAGTTCTTTTGAGAGACTTGTATGTGGCTTGGGTGGTTGGCATAGCGTCCCTGGAGTCCATGACTGTCTTTGAATTGTCGACTACACCTGAGTGTTTTGACAACGCATAGTATTGACCCGGTTTCTGCCTAAGTGGATGGAGGGCTTCTTTTATTTTTCACCTTTCTCTTACCATTTCTTTGTACATTCTTAACCCCTTCAATGCTTTACGACCTGAGACGTCATAACTTACACCTTGGTTGGGTTTGTTCCTGTGTTAGCTCCATCTCAGTCGGCATTCTTCCCTATTCTCACTTTTTTCTCCTTTTTAAGCATATCCTAGGACTTTTACACTATACTAGTGGATATCCCTGGGTAGATCCCTCGGTTCTGGCTGGATCATGGGATCTGGTAATTCCTAAGCCTAAACGCCTTATAACTTCATTAATTTAAGAAACCATGTCGGTCTTTTGGGTATTTCATCGCGATCGTTTCCAAAAACATTGAAAAATTTCAATCAAAGTGTTTGGTATTAAATATCAAAGATTTTTAACACTTTGAGTAGTTTATCATCATCACTAAAAGCTCCCCCTTAACATGTGCATCGTAATCGTAGTACATGCTAGGTAATGGAGTGCATTGAGTCCATTTTATTTGATCACTTCTGTCAATATACATTAAGTCCAGGTTAATCACATTTTCTCCCCATATCCAAAATGTTAATCCCTTGATATTTTAGTATGCAATAGATTTAACGTTCAGGGGACAAAATGATATATGCTAGCAGATTGGAACATGTTATTGCTCCCCCTCAACTTGTGAGGGATTATAAGATGGTGCCGAGTACAATTATTTGAAATTTTTTGAATTTACTAAGAAATTCTTGATGTAAATCGAGAGTAATCATCGACAATATGTACTTTTTTTCATTAACACTTGCGACACGCATTGGCCCACAAAGATCCATGTGTAACAGATAGAGTTTTTCTGGGTTGGTGTCTTCAGATTTAGGTTTGTGGGGTTTCTTCTTGCTTTTACCTATTACACAAGTAGAACACAGATGGTCCTTTTCAAATTTTAGCATAGGGAGACCTCGAACAAGACCATGTCTAGCTAAACGGTTGATTGTACCAAAGTTCAGATGAGACAGACGTCGGTGCCATAGCCAGGACTTAGTCTTTGAGGCTTTTGATAAGAGACATATAGGAGAGGACGCCATCATGTCCCCAAGAGATAGAGAATACAGATTTTTGCCTCGAGATCCAATCAATAAATCAACACCTTCTAAATTACGAATGAAGCAGGTGTGTTGTCGAAAAGCAACTTTAAGGTTCGAATCACAAAATTGCCCAAC
Source organism: Tanacetum coccineum (assembly GCA_026074375.1). NCBI lineage: Eukaryota > Viridiplantae > Streptophyta > Magnoliopsida > Asterales > Asteraceae > Tanacetum > Tanacetum coccineum. The sequence continues at coordinate 30,827 of BQNB010010191.1, forward strand.
GGAGAATAAGTTGTGTCCAAGTCCTTCCACGTAGTAAACCCTTGATATCGTGACATTCCCAATCTGATAATCACCATAACCCAATATGTTTGCAATGTGATCATTTCTGAATTTTACAGTACCCAAAAACTTATTGACGAACTTGGTGAGCTGAGAGTGATCTCCGGTCATATGCTTGGAGCAGCCGGAGTCCAAATTCCAAAGAACAATTTGGACGACCTGCATTCATTAAGAGAGGAATATGGAACATTTGAAACTTTGGATCCCTAAGATTGACTTGGTTCCTTTTTGTTAGCAGATGCAGATTTAGGAACCTTAGATTTGCTAATTGGAACATTAGTTTTAGATTTCCTAGGTTACCTTGAGTAAACCAATGTTACAACAGGCTTAGGTGTTTCATTTTCTAGAGCAGGTGGTTTCCTAAGGGGTACTTTAGTAGTTGTGGTAATCCTAGTTAAAGGGCACGCATTTCCTACTATAGTGAAGGTCTGACCAGTAGGTCTCCAGGTGTATCTAAATTTGTAAACCCCTTTCTTGTTGTAGTGTTCCAAACTTTCTTAGCTTTTGAATTTTCTAACAGATTTAATTTATTACGAGCCGTTTCACATTATTGATAAAACAAAACACACAAATCATGATTAGGCAGAAAGCATGCAACCATTACCTCTAACACATTTTAGTTTAGATTTTGGAGCGCATTAAGCTAATGCTGCATATGAGCAGTTCCTTAGAATTACAACACAATCTTTTTTTTCAAACCAAGATTTAACTTACCTAGGGTAAGGCTCACACACTTTAGTTCTTCTTCTGAGTACGGGTACTTGGTGTTTGCCGAATCTTATCTTTCTTTGTATTGCCTGAAGGCTGTTGATCCCGCTAGCACTAGTAGTATCGTTTTACTCCTGTAGAAGTACAACATAGTATTGTTTAGCAAACTAGTTTGATGTAGGAGTTGTTTTTTGTGATTGTGTTTCTATGAGGATGAGATGTGGGCGTAGTAAATCACTAACGCTTTTGTCCTGTTCATTGGTCACACCCAATAAATTTTGAAGATGACTAGTAATCCTTAAGATTAACCAAGAACAATAGTGAGAAATGGGTTGAGGATTACATTAGAGAGAAAAGATGATGAAAATCGGATGAATGTATTAAAAATGTATGGAAAATGGACCAACCAACCTCACCAAGACTCAGGAGAGGGTCTAATTATACTACAATGGCGGCCAAGGGAATGAGATGGGTCCCAGGGGGACCTTTGGCCTGGACTAGATTACTAATCTTCAATCCTTAAACAAAGCGTACGCGGCGTAAGACTTTTACAAACTTGGAAGTAAAGGATCTCGACACTTTTCTGATTTCCCACAATCTCCTCCAAAGATGTCACTCCAATTTACAAACTTTAAACCTAGCATACTATGCTTTATCCTTAGTCTTTAGCTCATACTCTTGACTTTCTCTTGTGAATATGTTGTAGTGATCATTGACTTCTTGGTTTGAGCTTGTTCCTTGAACTTGTATTTGACACCCAGAGAGCCCCGGTAGCCTATACATGCGCCACATGCGCACCACCCCCCCTCCCCCCACTCACCGCCAACATGTCACTTTGCACCTCTTGTGCACTTGCGACTTCATGACCGACAATGCTCCTAACCATTTCATAGACAACTAATAAGTAGCCATCAATCTATGCAATTCCTTAAGTCTTAATAAAAACCCTATAGACCCTTTCTAGAAAGATGTGTGGTATCAGATAGCGAAAGGCTTGAAACATGTCACTTACGCTTTCCATGATGACTTTATGATTGACGGGACGGTATGAGCATGGTTATGGATCAATGTAGAGAACAGCTGGAACCAGGGACCTCCACCATCATTTTAAATAGCCTGCATAAGACAGTTAGCAATAAAGCAGGGGGATGAATATAGGCTTGTCATTAACGCGCGAGGTTTTTGGTTGGAGAATCCTCGGATCCCGTGAGGATCGACCTGAGACAGATAGATTCCATTTAAGAAGAATCTTCTTTCTTGACAGATCTCCAGCTGAAGTATTGAATCTTTCGAACACATCAGTATTAATTCATCGACTCAGCATGTTCTCATTATCGAACATCTCAAAGCAAGACAGCACGATAAGAGGTGAACTGGGTGGCAGAGTTACTATCTCACCGATTGATATAGAAAATTGATTTGAAAATCAAATCGGTGTATCACTTACAGAAAATGTTTTTCGTGACACACCGAAGTGTTAATCATTTCAAAAATGCACTAACAGATCCGTTTATCCTTTTCCTTCCTGGAACAAGTTTGATTCCTTATAGAAATCGGCACCATCTTTCTTATCAGTTGTCACAAGTTTGATTCATAAAGAATCCGCACAAGTTACCTACCATTAGCTTTTTTGAATGGTGCTCAAGCAGGATTTCCATCTTTCATTGTGAATGACTTCAACTCTGATGTTCTGGAAAAATCACAGGATAACGCGAAGACTCTAAAATGTATCTTGAAATTCACATTGTGTGACTTAAGCAAGTATAAAATTAAACAGTGTCCTAATGAAGATTTATGATGATCTCTTTTGCTCTAGACTCATAGTGCACTTTGATTTTAGTGATCGTAAAGGCTGAGCAAAGTGCCAAGCCCCCCCCACCAACAAACAACCCCACACCCACCCCCCTTTTTAATTCAACTACCTCGGAGTGAGAGAGTCGATAGTAATGAGTGTATCTTCTCCGTGAGTTTTTGGAAACAAAGTCCTTTCTGACTTTGAGTAGCTCGAGGGGTTAGTGCATATTGTCCCCGGGACCATGACTGTCTTCACTTCCAGACAACACCGAGTGTTTCAGACAGCATATGTATTGACCACGTTTCTGTCTGCCTAATGTGTATTGGGGCTTCTTTATTTTCGACCCTTTATCCTTACATTTCTTTTTCATTCTTCAACCCCTTCAATGCTTACCGAGACTTCATAACTAACACCTTGTTGGGTTTGTTCCAGTGTTAGCTCCATCTCAGTCGGCATTAATTTCCCTATTCTCACTTTTTCTCCTTTTTAATCATACCTAAGGACCTTCTACACTTAACTAGTGGATTACCCTGGAGATAGCTTCATTCCTTGAGATGACATTGATTGTAGTGAACATTGGGTCATCTCTGGCATAGTGCCAATTGACCTTGTTTCTTCTAGGAATTGAAGGATCTTTTTCCATGACAAAGTTGACGACTAACTTGGTGAACCGAGGATAGTACATCGCATTGCCCTTCTTCGTATTTTTGTTCTCAATCTTGAAAATGAAGTCCTCCCACAGAAGATATGCATAATCAACATTCTTCTTATTGTACATACCCCACAAGATTTGAGCTTGAGAAAGACGAAGACTGTCATAGGATGGTTTACCACTGAGACATTTGTTGATGATAGCAGCAAATGATCTCCAGGGTTGATGCAGTTTATTGACATTAACGTCAGTGATCTTCCTTATATCTCCAGAATGACCAAGACTAGCTAGAAAGATGAGAATCTCCTTCTCAAGAGGTGGTTCTACAAACTTCTTATTACCGACTTTAGGGCAAATTTGAAGAATGTCTCTGAATTGATCAAGACCGATAATGTGCTTCTTGTTATTCATCTTAAATCGGACAGATCGATTATGAACATAAGCAGAAGCCCAGAATTCTTGCATATAGATCTCTGGAGCATCAGCAGTGACTTGGAATGCCTTGTAGAAAGGAGTGAGCTTTAACACATCGTAGACCACTTGAAGGGTTGCTTCCTTTGATGTGACATCCGAACTTAAGTAAAGATTACATTTACCAATCTTAAGTCGGTCAGCAGGAGCCACCAATGCATCATCCAAAGCAATCTGATCCGCTATTGAGATTTCCATGAGTCTATTTAAGAAAGAGTGAGTGCAGTTTATAAGAAGACACAATCATTCCTTCATGAGAACCTTTATCACTTTTAGCACGTTTGAAGATCAATCTACTTAGATAGACTAATAGCGTATAAGACAAAGGCACCTATCCTAACAATTAAGTTGAATGTAGTTAACCTTGGTTTTGTCAAGCTTTTACTGTCTATTTTAAACTAAGAGATTTGTTGAATTTAATCTTAGTTAGAAAAAATTTGATCTTAAGTGTGTTATGTCAAAAATTGGTTAAGTGTTGATAACTTTACTCGTTCGGTCCATTTACACAAGCACTCGTTCGGTCCTTATAACAGTTACTCGTTCGGTCCTTACTAACAGTTGCTCGTTCGGTCCTTATTGTAAGTCACTCGTTCGGCCCTCACATTTAGTCACTCGTTCGGTTCAGTCAAATAGTCGCTCGTTCGGTCCTTTCTAAAAGTCACTCGTTCGACCCTCACAAGATTCACTCGTTCGGTCCTTTCTAAGAGTCACTCGTTCGACCCTCACAAGATTCACTCGTTCGGTCCTGTTCGGTCCATAATAGACTTTCACTCGATCGGTCCTTCAACGACTTCTCACTCGTACGGTTCCACACTGGACTTCACTCTTCGATTTGACTTAGCTTGTTTTTGTTGAGGTGCGAATTTTGAAGAGTGTGCGTGTGTGTGTTTGAGTTTGTGTGCGTGAATAACAGTGAAACCAAACTGGTTGTAGACCTTCTTGTTTATCTATTCATCTTTTAACACTTATGGTCCTTCTTGTTTTATGATTGTCATATAAGTTTTGCACTTAAAGTTTTGTAAGGTGAAATCACGTATAACTATTTGGCACTTTCATTTTGTTTTTTTTTTTTTTTTTTTGTGTCCCTAAAGATTTTATATCGACTCTCATACCTATAGACATAATTTAGCAAACTACACCCTAAAGGCATAAAACAAGTAACACATAAAGCACAATCGAGTTAAACTTAATTAACTTTCTATCATGAGATATTACGTTATCGTTTGAAAATATTTTTCCCTTTTGACAGCTCATTTGATCATGACAAAGAAATTTGACATTCTCTCCCCCTCAAACAATGACCCGTTTTCTATTTAAAGAGCTGTAGACATTGTTTGAGAAGTCAAATGTATCTTGAAAATTATTTTCAGATGATGGAATGATTTTGTATGTGACAAAACAACAAACACCAAGATAAATAAGATTTCTCTTATTTATTCACATAGATGCACTGAAACGTACACTTATGGATATAGGAAGCACGGGTTGTGATGCAAAGTAATCACAAGCCTTTGCATGGTCATAAAGTAGACCATGCCCGAGAATAAATTCCCGTTGTTAGGAACAATTGTCTTTTAGACGACATGTTTTCCTCAAGGTGAAAAGTGGGTTACTATCTGAAATAATAGCAAACCATTTGGCATGTTTTGAAAACATTTGTAACTTCTACTCGAACTTCATTTACAGGCTTGTATCATTGTTAAATGACATTTCTAAGACCGTAAATGTTATCGATTTCAGAAGACATGCCATTGTAAAACTTCTTTTTGAATTTTTTCTCATTTTTTAATTTTGTATTTTGTTTTTGAAAAATTTATATAAAAGAAAATCTTTTTGGTGTTTCTGATTTTATATTTTTCTCTTTGATTTTATAAAATTTTATAAAGAATAAAAATTAAAAAATCTTTTTTTTTTTGATTTTAAGTATTTACTTATTAGGATATTTGAATAGGTACCACCACTATTCATCAACTTCATCTGCCAATTGTTTCAGAGTATCTGGCGTAAAACTTCGCATTCCCAGCTTGTTGATAAGAAATTCAATTCTTTCTCGGCCAAGAGCTTTAGTAAAGATGTCCGCCAATTGATATTCCGTATTGACAAAGTAAAGTTCGATCACACCATTCTCAACATACTCCTTGATGAAGTGAAACCTGATGTCTATATGCTTGGATCTGGAATGTTGAACGTTGTTGCAGCATAAGGCAATAGCGCTTTTGTTATCACAGTACATTGGAATTTTATTGAATCCAAGGCCATAGTCGGTAAGCTGTGATCTCATCCAAATAATTTGAGCACAACATCCCGACATAGAAATATATTCAGCTTCCGTACTGAATATCGCAGCACTTTTCTGCCTTTTTGATGACCAGCTAACAAGTCTATCTCCCAGAAACTGCATACTACTAGACGTGCTACAACGTGTATCTTGACAACTAGCATGTTCCGCATCTGCAAATGCTGTTAGTGCAATTGAAGAATCCTTTGGATACCATAAAACCTGATTAACGGTTCCTCTTAGATACCAAAAGATCCTTTTGACCGCATGTAAGTGCATTTTGGTAGGCCAAGCCTAATACCGGGCACACATGCATATAGAAAACTGAAGGTCAGGTCTATTGGCTATGAGATAAAGGAGGGTGCCAATCATGCCACGATAGTGTGATGGATCAACAGCTTTCCCTTCTTTATCCTCATCTAGTTTGGATTTCTCCACCATGGGAGTATCCACTGGGTCAGAAGAATCAAAACCGTATATCTTTAAAGATTCAAGGGCATATTTTGACTGGTTAATAAAGATGCCTCTAGGATTTTGAAAAATCTGTAGTCCTAAGAAAAATGAGATTTTTCCCATAATGGACATCTTAAATTTTGAACACATGATTTTAGCAAATAGGTCATAAAGTTCAGGTGTACATGAAGCAAAGATAATATCATCGACATATACTTGTACCAAAAGTAATTCCTTACCTTCCTTACGGATGAACAGAATAGGATCCACTGAGCCTTTGGAGAAGTCTTGGGATATCAGGAATGAAGACAACATGTCATACCACGCACGTAGAGCTTGCTTCAACCCATAAAGAGCTTTCTTTAGCTTGTACACGGATTTGGGTTATCTGGATCCACAAACCCGTCTGGTTGGATAACATAAACCTCTTTAAGCAGATTACCATTCAGAAACGCAGTCTTCACATCCATTTGGTAGATGACCATGTTCATGTGAGCGACAAACGCGAGAAAAATCCTTATAGCCTCTAATCTTGCAACCGGAGCAAAAGACTCTTCAAAATCAATACCCTCTTCTTGACGGTAACCACGAGCCACTAATCGAGCCTTGTTCTTTAGAATACCTCCCAGTTCATCTAGCTTCACTTTGTAGATCCACTTCAAAGTAATAACCATAACTTTATCTGGTCGGGGTACGAGCTCCCATACTTCAAGGCGTTCGAACTCATTGAGCTCTTCTTGCATTGCTTCGATCCAGCAGGATTGAGTCAAAGCATCTTTATACGTCTTGGGTTCAACAGCAGTGAGGAAAGCATCGTAGTAACAGAACAGAGCTTGCTCATGTAACTGCAGCCTTGTGGAAACTGGTCTTTCGAGTGCACCGATTATATTTTCAAATGGGTAATCCTTAGTTCATTTACTGTTGTGTTAAAAAATGTGGTGATCGGGACGCATAATTGTATGAATAGAATCTGATGATGAAGATTGATCAGAAGAAACTTTTAGAATTAGGACACCAAAGTACAGATCATTACCCATATGTGCAACTTTAATATCATGATTATTTTCTTCAACATCGTTAGGAATGACGAGAGGTTGAGTTTCTGGTGTTTTTTGAGAGTTACTTGGTGATGGTGCATCTTGGTTAACATTTGTTGAAGAAGATGAACCGGTTGATACAACGGGAACTGGAGCTACTACTTCAGCAACTGGAGCAATCACTTCAGGGGCTGGTAGATCAACACTGGTTATAGGAGTGAGTAATTCATCAAACATTGGTTGAAACAGAATATCCTAGTCAGTTCATGAAGGAAGTACATACGGTGTTGAAGGAGGAGGGTTTGGCACGAGTCCTGAACTGATTGTTGCAGGAGTAATTTCATGAAGTGCGGGTCCTGAACTACTTTGTTCAGAAGCCATCGCAGTCAGCTCATCAAAGTCTACATGAATTATCTTAATGATTCGTCTGGTACGTCAGTCGTAAATTTGAAATGCTTTCTTTATGGGTGCACAACCAATGAAAATACCAATATCAGCCTTCGGTTGTAACTTACCCAAATTCTCACTATCATTTGTCGGATAGCAGATTGCACCAAATACATGGAAAAATGATAGGTCTGGAGGTTTGTCATGTAAAAGCTCATATGGTGTTTTGTCGTGACGAAGGCGTATGATGGAACGATTTTGGGTTGTGGTAGCAACTGCTTCTGCCCATAAAAATAATGGAGCTTTTGCATAAATCAACATTGTGCGGGCAGCTTTAATTAGCGTACGATTATGTCTTTCAACGACACCATTTTGCTATGGAGAGTGAGCAATAGATGTTTCATGAGAGATACCAATCTTCTCATAATATTCACGCAAAGTTTGATTAACAAATTCAGTTCCATTATCTGTTCTGATTCTTCGGACAGTCACTTGAAGCCGCACTTGGATCATCTTGAGAAACTTGATTATGAAATCTGGAGCTTCATCTTTTGACCTTAAGAACTTAACCCATGTGAATCGAGAGTAATCATCGACAATGACGAGGATGTACTTCTTTCCATTAACACTCGCGACACGCATTGGTCCACAAAGATCCATGTGCAAAAGATAGAGTTTTTCTTGGTTGGTGTCTTCAGATTTAGGTTTGTGGGGTTTCTTCTTGCTTTTACCCATTGCACAAGCAGAACACAAATGGTCCTTTTCAAATTTAAGCTTAGGGAGACCACGAACAAGACCGTGTCTAGCTAAGTGGTTAATTGCACCAAAGTTCAGATGAGACAGACGTCGGTGCCATAGCCAGGACTTAGTCTTTGAGGCCTTTGACAAGAGACATATGGGAGAGGACGCCATCATATCTCCAAGAGACAGAGTGTATAGATTGTTGCCTCGAGATCCAGTCAATAGATCAACACCTTCTAAATTACGAATGAAGCAGGTGTGTTGACGAAAAGCAACTTCAAGGTTCGAATCACAAAACTGCCCAACGAAGAATAAGTTGTGTCCAAGTCCTTCCACGTAGTAAACCCTTGATATCGTAACATTCCCAATCTGATAATCACCATAACCTAATATCTTTGCCACGTGATCATTTCCGAATTTAACTGTACCCAAAAACTTATTGACGAAATTGGTGAGCTGAGAGCGATCTCCGGTCATATGCTTGGAGCAGCCGGAGTCCAAATACCAGAGAACAATTTGGATGACCTGCATTCAATAAGAGAAGAAGATGGAACATTGGAAACTTTGGATCCCCGAGATTAACTGGGTTCCTTTTTGTTAGCAGATATAGATTTGGGAACCTTAGATTTGCTATCAGGAATATTAGTTTTAGATTTCCTAGGTTTCCTTGAGTAAACCAATGTTACAACGGGTTTAGATGTTTCATTATCTAGAGCAGTTGGTTTCCTAAGGTGCACTTCAGTAGTTGTGGTAATCCTAGTTAAAGGGCATGCATTTCCTACTATAGTGAAGGTCCGACCAGTAGGTCTTCAGATGTATCTAATATTTGAAAACACCTTTCCTGTTGGTTTCCAAACTTTTCTCTTTGAACTTTTCTTAACAGATTTAGATTTATTACGAGCATTCACATTATTGATAAAATCAAGAACACATAAATCATGATTGGCAGAAAGCATGCAACCATTACACTTAACACATTTTAGTTCAGAATTCGTATTAAGCCTGGAATGCTGCACATGAGTAGTTCCTTTAGATTCAACAACACAATCTTTATTTTTCAAACTATATTTAACTTTCCTAGGGTGGGCTTCTACTTTATTCTTCTGAGTACTACTTGGTGTTTGCCGAATCTTATCTTTCTTTGTATTGCCTTAAGGCTGTGATCTGCTAGCACTAGTAGACGGTTTTACTCCTGTAGAAGACAATATAGGTTTATTAGAAACGATGTTTGATGTAGAGGTTGTTTTTGTGATTGTGTTTCCTGAGGATGTGATGGGCTTAGTAAATCTAAAGCTTTTGTCCTTGTTCTTTGGGGTCGCAGCCACTAATTTTCCATTAGCATTGTTGATACTAGGGCAGGTGTTACTGATGTTTGTTAGCAACTCCTGTACTAGTTTAGCATACCTACAGGCGGATTCTAAGGATTGATCTAGTGGATATTTTGATTTAACATGTTCAATTAGATCCCTAAGAACAATAGTTTCTTCCGGAGTGTGCTTAATATAGGCAGAGTGAGCTGTTTGTTTATTCAACAATTTAGAGGTTATTGGTTTCACATCGATCTTAAGCATTTCTGGATCACTAGGGTGTTTTGTAACGTTATTATAAACTATAGTTTTTCCTTTAAGTTTCCTTAAATCATCTTCGAGAGCTGTAATTACCAAAACTTTTTCCTGAAGACTAGCATTTAAATTAGAAATTTCCACAGACTTTAGATTGACTTGATTAATTAAATCATCACAATGTTCTTTTGATCGAATACGTGTTGGTTTAATCGAGTCATAAAGTTGTTTATAGGTCTGTTTCAAATGCTCATTTTCAGCAATAAGCTTTGTCACCCTATGATCCAATTCAATGTTAATTGTTTTAATCTCCTCTAATTCCTGTTTAATCTTATCCTCATTCTTTGTCCCACTTAGAACTTTAATTCTCTCTTTCAACTTCTTTATGACCGTGTCTTTCTCTTGGGACTGAGCTTTCAATTCATTTAATTCAAATAGTTGATCCAAACTTGGAGCACTTTGATTTGAAACAGAATTGTCCCTTTGAAAAATTTCCTGATTAAGTTGAGAATCAACTTCTAAAGAGATGCAATGTTTTTCAAGAGTGGTGAAGCTTTTGAACAGTTTATCATAAATCTCTTTTTCAATGAAACCCGTTTGAAGCTCAGTCTCAAGTTGGAGACATTTTTCACATTCATGTACATTCACAGAAGCATTATTTACAGACGAATTCACAATTATATTCACAATATCTTTGCTCAACACTTGTTCCAAGAGTCGTTCATTTTCGTTCAAAACTTGATTCATTTTAACCTCAAATGTTTTGGACTCTAAACGATGTTGTTCCACAGCCTGTTCCATTTGATGAAAGACATTTTGGACTTCAGAAAGTTCATCAACCAAATATTGATTGAATGTGTTAAACAAGTCCTTCAGAGCTTTTACAAATGGAATTATTTCATCCCTGAAACAAGCTTTTGTATGTTCGAACCCCCACGAGCCCTCAGTGATGGCTGTGGGTGTGGTTCTTTCTTTGACAACCACGTCAAAACCAGCAAGATGGTATTTAAGTTTCTTCAAACTCGTATTTACCATGCTTACTTTAGGAAGTTCTTTTGGAACCTCAACTTTGGTGGGTCTACTAGAAAGAGTGGGTTCTGGAGAATTCACAGAATTCTTAGACCAAAAGTCTTGTTCAGCAGATAATTCAGTTTGTGGAACAAATCGTGTTTTAAAATCTTGAGAAAGTTGATTAAGAACAGCATAATCGATTGGTGTAGTATTAACTTTCTTTTCTAACATCATAGGATCTTGTTGTTTTAAAAGCATTTTTGAACGACTCTCTTCAGCAAGTATTAAGGTCTCTTCTGAGTCAGAAATCACAATAGGATTAGTTTTCTCAATAATATCACCAACATATAGCTTCGGTTCCAACTGCTGAGCTTTCTTCAGATAGAAAGGATTTTGAAAACCTAGAGCTTGTTTAGTGGTATGATCATAGAAAAACTGTGGTTTCGTCAACATGTGAACAGTTTGTGCGGATTGATCTCTTTTAAAAACAATATTATCTAGCTGTTTGATCCTCTTTTCTAAAGCAATCTCTCTATCAATGTTCCTAGATTCTTCTTTCTTAAAATCATCTTTGAGAAGAGAAACTGTTTGCATTAAAGATTCTTTTTCTTTTAAATGTTCAGAAAGAGTTTGTTTAAGACGATCAATCTCTACAGACTGTGCACATGAATCTGAAACGTTATCCTTATTCTTTAAATCAACATTTTGTCCTTCATTCAACACTTTAACTTGTTCCTTATATCTTTCAAGCTCAGCAGTTAAAGTATTATTGACACTTTTATTTTCCAGATTTACCTTGGTACAATTAGCAACTTGGGTTTTCAGTTGTTCAATCACAGATAATATCAGTGCATCTTGTTGTGCAGAAGAATTTGACATCTAAACAGCTGTCTGTTGTGATTCAATCACATACTGAGAATAATGAATGATATTGCTATCATTGGTTATTTCAGTCTCTGAATGATTCACAACATTCGACTGTTCAGAAGACGATATCAACTGCATAACTTGATTAATCATATTATTATTCACATTATCATGATTGTGTACCTCAGCAAGAGCATCTGAACCATAATGAGATAAATTTGCCATGAGAGCAATTTTGTCAATGTTGAGTTCATCACAATCAGAGTCATATTCATCCAAATTATCAGCTTGATAAGCAGCATTGTGAGTAATGACAGTCTGTGTGGCTTGACCTTCTTGAATTCCTAGATCTGCCAAAAATGCTAGTTCCTCCTCATTTAGAATTTGACCACTTGCTTGAGCTTGAACCAACAAAACTTTATCCTTAAACCATGAATCATCCCATTTTCTCCTTGGTTTAGTGCATTGTTTGGACATGTGTCCTTCCCCTTTACAGTTGTAACATGTAACAATCCTCTGTTTCCCTAAGTTATTCCCACTTGCTCCTGGAGTAAAGTTCTTGTAGTACCCGCAGCATAAGAAATTTGTCTCCCCTAAACTGGTTGTACGGTTACTCTTCTATCATTAATGGTAGCTTGTTGCCTTGGGTTTGACGAGTTCCTTAGCTGGTTATTAGTAGTAGGATAGCGGGAACTGACTACAGCAGACAAGAATGACATGACATGATTGATGGCATCAATTGGATCATCATCGTGCTTGAAAACTGGTATAGTCAGACCGGAGTCTAATTGGGAAAATTCTAATTGTTGGTTGACTGTGGGAGAGTATTCAATTTGAGGAATGGATAATGATGGAGAGAAAACGTTGTGGTGAACTAAGGTTTGATAACTGTTAGGGGGATAGGTGATTGAATGAGGTATTGGTGATTGATTAATTGAGTATTATTGAGATTCAAAAGGTGATCCATACTATGAAGATTGATGAGGTGAGAATCCTACTGTGAAGATTGTCGTGGTTAAGAACCAAATTGACCTTGTGATGTTGAGGTTTGTAAGTGTGATGATGCGCTCGGCGAATAATGGAGATGTGTCATTTTGTGAGAACTGCACAACTAACGTCAAGAGGATCGGATCGATACGTTTATGGCATCAACGAACTTCATTTGCCATGTCGCTTCTTGTTGTGGTCCAAGTGTGTAGCATGTGAATGTGATCAAAACATAGTAGTCGTATGCAACATCTTTATCCAAACTTAACATCAGTAACGATTTTGCCCTCATTACGAGCAGAAGAGTATACAGAAATTGGTAGGGTAGTGGACTGGAAAGGAAATTGCATCCAGTGGCATCTTGTAATATTCATATCATTGAGTTTGCAAGAGCAGAGTGAATCTCAAAGTTAGTACTCGTTTGTAATGACTCCTCCCTTTCTTTGTATGTAATCTTATAAATTCATCGTACAGCTTACACTCTCGTTCTTGCTTTGTTAACGACGTTCCTTGCATGAGCAGTCTGATTTTCTCCTAAATATCCTTGGCTACACGATGTTGACTTACAAGAGCATAAATTTCAGTTGGAAGGCCTTGTTGAATGATGTTTATTGCTTTGATGTTCACAATAACGCTTGATTGGTTTCTGCGGGGAGTTAATTCAGTTTATTCCTGTGGTCTGGTTACACTTCCTCTGTAATTTGTTGGCCAAACAAGTGGACTTTTCAACAGAAGCAGAATCATTCTACCGTGTGGTTACTTATCATTATAAAGTTCAATTCTGCTTTTCACGTGTCATACAAGTGTTTTTCAAGGCATCGGTGGTTTTATTGTCACATCGAGTGAAGTGACTTATCAGCAAGCTTCTGTCATTGATAAATTGGTATGTTCAATGATTATCGTTTGATCGAACGGTGATAGAAAGTAATTATGTTTGATGGTGTTGTCTTTTATGTGTTTTAAATCTTGAAACTACACGGGATTTTACAATTCTTGACAAAACCGAGAAAACAAGTAAGTGTTTCACGGGATTTTACAAGTCAAAGAAATAAACCGTATAATTTTGATGAAGCAATTTGAGTTTAGAGTATTTGTTGCGAATTCGGTTTATTAAGCAAATTGCTAATTCGGGTCGTACAAAATATTGCAAATTCGGATGGTTAAGCAAACTGCGAATTCGTGTATTACTGGATATTGCAAATTCGGGTTCTTAAGCAAAATCTGCAAATTTGTGTATTTAAGTAAAACTGCCAATTCGTGTACTTGATGAAAACTGCGAATTCGTGTGCTAATGAGACTTTGCAAATTCGGGTTATAAATTCGTGTCCTTGAGGAAAATTGCAAATTCGTACAACAAAAGGAAATTTCCAATTCGGAAGCTGCTAATTCGGACACTAAAAGAAAATTGCCAATTCAGAAGCTGCTAATTCGGACCCCAAAGGAAATTGCAAATTGGGGTACAACTAAGCACTGCAAATTCGTGTAACACACGGACGTAACTCAAAATCTTTAAAACACAAAAAGACACCTTTTTGATTGTTTTTTCCCAAAATTTCTTGTACAACTAGTATTACTAAACCTATAGGTACCTTAAAAATGAAAACTTTATGGTTTTTAAGCCGAAAATTTTAAAATCAAGATTTGTACTTTATAAGGTTTTCGAACACAAAACTTGTAACAAAAATGAGTTTTTCTTTGATCCAAAGCAAATACACCTATATCCAAGGATACTAGATCAACTTTACCTAGGTAAATGACCTTTTAGTGTACAACTAAGCTTTGAAAACAAAAAGAAAAGAAGAACAAGGCGTACGGAAAAACGAATCAACCAAGGCACAAAAAACAAACACAAGAACTAAGCAAATCACTCCAAGGCTCTTGATACCAATTGTAGAATACTTGTAATCATTGATATATGAACCAAGAACTAGTGAGAGAAAGTGGAAGGAAGGATGTATTTTCTAGAGAGAGAAAGTGAATAACATAGAATGCATTAAGTAAAATGTGAGAATACAACCAACCAATACCCTCTCCAAGGCATGGAGAGGGTATTTATACCACAATAGTAATCGGCCATGGGCCTTAAGAGGCTTTCCATGGGCCTTTGGGCCATATTAGCTTATGATACTAAAAATTTACTAACTACGGGCTTTGACTCGCTAATATTGGTAGTGACCGATACTTTTCTAGTTTCTAACATTATCAAACCCCAACTAGATCTCCAATGATCTAGGCTTGATCCCACAGATACAAGTCTTCCCTTATAACTCGATTGGATAAATGAAAGATAGTTGAACCAAGTCCTAACCTAACCTAGAGACTCGATTATAATAGAAAGGATATGAGAAAGAAGCCCCTCGAGAAAACACACAAGTGTGGATTAAGAACCTGTGTGGCTCTCTTGTGGAGATGTGTGTTCTTCAATAGATGATATAAGAGAAGATTAAGAACACTTGATGTTTAGACTTAAAGGATTAGAGGATAAAAAATAGAGAAAAGAATGTTTGCAAGAGGTGAGGAATACAAAGGCCAAGAGGGGGGTATTTATAGGCCAAAAACCTAAAAGTTGGTAAATGCAATTCGCGTGTGGCGCGCTGGCCATGTCGGTCGAACCTATTTTTTTGAGTTTTTGGATTTTTAACTACCCACTCTTATTAAACCCCCAATTGTACTTCACACTATGTTCTTTCAATCATTTTTATACTCAAGGTCAACCAACTCAAATAGCCATTTGATAAAAGCTTATCCGATAAAGTAAAGCGAGAAAATAATTATCGAAAAGGGGTAGTTTAGGTATTCCTCAAAGTCTAACTAGCTTAGTTGGGATCCAACTAAAGATTTGGAAATAGCTAGTTAAGGTACAATAGAATATTCTTGGAATATTCTTTGCTTGGAGAGAAAGGCGGAAAGATCTGAAATTTGAATTTCAAATTCATTAACACACATGTTGGATAAGTAAAGATGAGTTGTGTGTGAGTTGTCATGATGTGATGGAAAGGAGCCTCTTGATCTTAGTATAAAATAGAGGGTGAGGATGTAAAGAGGACACTTGGTTAAGTGGCAAGATCAAGGGTAGAAAGAAGGTTGTGTTTGTTGTGTGAGTGAGAAGTGAATTTGTGAGAGAGGTTGTGTTTGTTTAAGATAAAGCATCAATCCAATGGTTGAGAATAGAATGAGGGAGTTTAGATTGATGAGGTGGCTTAATCAAGGGTAGAAGAGAAGTGTGTTTGTTTGATAAGCAATCTAAGGGTTAAGAAGAGAGTCTGTGAACTTGGATTGGTGACATGGCTTGATCAAGGGTTAAGATAAGAGTACGTGTGAGTGTGTGTAATTTGAATTATATGGAGAAGAAGGTGAATAGTGAATATGTGGTGGAGTGTGTTTTGAAATGATATGGAATATATTATTTGGAATGTGGGAGACATAGAAGTACAACAAGTACATGAGAAGTACATTGTATAAGGGAATGTGAGTTGGCATTGTTGAGGTTTATTTGGTAAAGGTTTATGTGTATGAAGGTTTGTAGATAAAGATAAGGATGAAATCAACGGATTGATTTGGGTAAATAATCGCATTGCCAATAATAAAGGAAAGAATGGGCAAATGTAATTATGGGATTGTTTAGGAAGAAGATGTTTGGAGTGTGTGTGGAAGAGATGAAATCATGTGTTCTGTAAAAAGGGTAAACAAGTGATTAGGAAGAATGGGTGGAAGGATTGTGTAGAAGAAGTATGGACTTGTACATGTGAGGAATACATGTGAGTTTGTAAAACATTTGTATAGGAAAGGAAGTGAGAAAAGTCAAAGTATAATTAACTTCCAAATACCACAAACTCAATTAGTCACTTAGACTTTAATCCATGATAATCAACAATGGATTTGATCACTAATTATCTTGATGCAAATAAGCTAAGTGCTTTTCATCTTAAGTAAAGCATATCCCGTAACGGGAAAGGATGCGTTTGCGTAAAGTGACCTTTGTCTTAGTTTGACCAATAAGGGAGTAAAACCCGTTACTTGATTAGGAACAACGTAAATCCGGATTAAGGTCAAATGTTTAATTTTGCTTGTTGGTATGTTGATAGTATGATCCTACTAGGTTTAGAAAGAAGTTTCTACCTTAGCTAGAGGTGTTTGATACAAGTTTTGAGTTAGCATTTTATGGAAAAACAGGAGGATTCATTTTTGCTCCTCTATAAGTCTAAACCTCATTTGGAGTGTTCCCAAATGCTCAAATATCATGTGCATACCTTTATTGAAGTTTTCACATGTGTCGGGTAAGAGAAAAGCCGACAATGTTAAAATCCGTAAAACGGACTTCGCGTGTGGCGCGCTGGCCATGCGCTGACGCGTGCCCAACGCGACAGACGTAAAAGTTCAATTTTACGGATTTTGGCTATCGTTTGTGATTTTACGTTTTGCGAACATTTATTTGTCATCGTTAAAACATAAAGGAGATCCTAGTCAATGTTGCACCAACAATCTCCCCTTTTGATGATGACAAATAAAATTTCGGAAAGCAAATAAAATCATAAACGTAGCGAAGATAAGACATCCGTTGATGAAGTTCGTGTCTTGATCTTGGCCTCGTAATTTGGTGAAGCTTGAACATTGTCTTTACCTTACGAGTCTTATATAGCTTGTATACTCCCGTGTACGCTATTGCTCTTTGCTTATGTATTGCTTGTTTTTCCCGATTCAATAAGCATCAATGCTTTGCTTTCCTTCTCCCCCTTTTGTCAAATCAAAAAGGTGAGATCTTGGTCTTTAGATGGAAGGTTGATATCTTTGTAGAAGAAAGAAGAGATATCATTGTACGTGCTCCCCCTAGATCATTGCTCCCCCTTATTCCAAGGTGGTGATCCATGGGTCAAGAGCATTGCCTTCGAAATTGTTCTTGGCTACAACTGGCAACACAAAATAACACAAGCAACAAAACATATACACATGTGCAAGTCTAACCTGGGTTAACTTACTATTTGGAATCTTGGAAACATGGATGAGCACAAAAGTGGATTATTGTGACTTTGTACATTATTGCATACATTTATATACATATTTTAACATTTTATATGTATAAACATTCATGACTCAAATTACTTTTTGTTGAGCAAGCTAGAGGTAGTAAACACATAATAAACAAAGCATATTTTTTTAAGAATCACATAGGTTTCGCATAAATTGAACATTTGATTGAGCCAATTTCTAATATCACATAAGTTCAACATTCAGAGGTACAACTATTATCAACTAGGGCATAAATAGATCTATAGTAGACACTAATGTATATCGTCTATTAGAGAGTCCATAGAGAAAGGAGGACACATGGGAGTTATATCATCAACTTCAACCATTTGAGATGTATTGTGAGGGTGTTGGTTCTTGATGTACTTAAAAAGCATTGTTATAACCCTAGCGTAGGGAATTGCCACATTATTAAGATATCCCATGCGTTTGGCTACAAAGTAGGCAAAGTTGAATGGAATCTTAAACTCAATACAATAGAGCATGTAACCAACAATGATGGGAAATTAATCCTTGGCTTCAATCTCTACAAATACATTTTTGATCAATACATCCGCCCAAATTCTCAATCGAGCATTGAGTTGTGATTTATCCCATGACGGGGATGGAGTTCCTTTGCAATGAAACTCAGGTTTTAGTATCGTGTTTTGAATCAAAGCATCGTCAATAAAATAATCGGTCCAATATGAGATGTGATGATAAAATTTAGTTTTTGTGAAATCTTCTATTTCATATGATCTACAATAGAACATTAAACCATGATATGAGATGTTCATGGCCTTTCCTAGGTCTCTCAGACTCCATATATAGTCATGATCATACATGTTAAAATGAAGGGTAGTGGATATCCTATTAAAATAGTACTTGACATAAAAATCATGAATGTGGCGTGGATAGACATAGAGTGGTAGTTGAGCAAATGTGAAGCATTTTGAAAGAGAGAAAGGTTGGGTTATGCTAGCGATGATTAGGAAATTATTGTCATTGTGACGACCTTTAAGGAGATTAGGGAATTTATAAGATTTATAGTTTAAGACTTCATATTCCATGAGACATCTTGGAGCCATTTAAGAGATAGTTGATAAGTAAGAGTAATGATGATAGTGATTGCATTTAATATCCTTTTATAGTGGTAAGAGTTAAGCTAGGTATAAGATTTTAGATTCAACAAGTAGCTTTTGAGTGATTGGACTTAGTACTTTTGATTCCTTAAAGTTTTAAGGTAGTTATGCCTTTTGTAGGGAAGGTACTCTATTAGAAAGGAGATTATGTCTTGGTGATTAGAAGTTTTAGGTTGGGAATCTAATGATACTTGGTTGAAACTAAGGTTATTGTTTTACATAAGCTAGTTCCTACAAGTATGCATGCAATCAACATATAAAATGAATAAGTCGACACAAATACAACATTTTTAACACAAGAGTGAATTGTGATACAAATGTTATGAATAAGTCTATTTTACATATTTAAATATGTGCAGCGATGATTATTACAATATTGACAAGATGTAGATCAAATTTCTTGTTCATAGCACATAAGTTTGACATGTAGATTACGAGATAGTATCAACCATAGTTTGAATAATGCATTGACGTCTATCCTTTATCTCGTTAAAACAACAATGTTGCTTAACTTCCATGCCTTTCACATAAGTCCTAGCACATAAGCACATAAGTTCTAGGAGAACAATTTTATTTCTAAAAGTGTATGCAAACAACCTCTAGACTTCTACTTCCTATTTTTGACCCCTCGCCCACTCAAATCAATAACCTATGGTGCATGTCAACCATGAACAACCTCAACTAGAACACGTGCAATTTAGACTTTGGAAAATGTCATGCGAAAATCCTAAGCTCGTTTAGTCTTAGACCTAAGTGTCCTCTCATTTAATTCACCAATTACTTGTTCTATTGGGTAACCTCTAGCTTCTTTTAGACTTTTAGGATAACCTTCATCTGAAACATTAATTTGTAATGACAGTGACCCATTAAGATCTTGAACTATGGGTTTATTAATCCTAGCTTCTTCTACCGAAGAAGATAACTTGGGCTCGGGCAAGCTCTCATCAAAGGTAACATTAAGAGATTCCTCAATCCTCATTATTTCCTTGTTAAGCATTATGTATGCTTTACTAGTTTGAGAGTATCCTAAAAACACACCTTCGTATGAATTTGGGTCGAACTTGGTGAGATGTACTTTAGTGTTAAGTATAAATACTTTACAACCAAAGACCCTAAAGTACTCTAATGACGGCTTCTTATTTCTAAGGATTTCGTAGGGTGTTTTGTTAATGAATTTTCTAATATAAACCCTATTAAATATGTAAGTTGCCATATCTAATGCATGACACCAAAGCTTTTGTGGAATAGATTGCTCGGCTAACATAGCACGACTCATCTTTCTTAACTTGCAATGTGTTCTTTCAACAATTTCATTCGATTGAGAAGTGAACAGGTCCGACAAGTTATAAGATATTCCATGTTGTTCACAAAAGCTCCCAAATTGAAATTTATCAAATTCACTACCATGATTTGTTATGATTGAAACAATAGAGCAATCATGTAGGTTTTCAAGTCTTTTACACAATATTTTAAACTTTTCTAAGACATCATCCTTAGACTCTACAAACACAACCCAAGTGTAGTATGAGTGGTCATCAACAATTATCAAAGTATAGAAGTTACCTCTGTAACTTTAAATGGGAGATGGACCAATCAAATCTAAGTGTAACAACGCTAAAACCCTAGTAGTTGACACTTCTTTCCTAGTCCTATTGTTTGCATTACCTTGACTCCCTAAACCACATGTATCATAAAAGTGTCTTTTAAAACTCAACTTTGGTAGGTTCCTTACTCGCTCGTTAGAAGCTAAGTTTTGAACTAACCTTATATTGGTATGACCTAACCTCCTATGCCAAAGCGTTGAGTTATCCACCACGGATGCAAGACAAATTTGTTGTTTGAAGTTATCTCCCAATTTGCACGTATATAAGTCATTTCTCCTATGTCCTTTAGCTAGAAATTTTCCATTTTTAATAATATCACAATCTACTTTAGTAAAGCTAACTACGCAATCATCATCACATAATTGACCTATGCTAATTAAGTTAAAAGCTAGACCACCAACATGCTCAACATTGGTAATTGTAATTGAGTCATGCGTAATATTACCTCCACCGATGACCTTGCCCTTTAGGTTGCTCCCAAATACGACATGTCCACCATCATACGCCTTGTATGAAGTAAACAATCTTCTATTCCCAGTCATGTGCTTAGTGCAACCACTATCCACAATCCAATCGTCTGGTAGTAGATCGCATTTAAGACACACCTACAAGCAAATATGAATTCACGGTCGTAGTACCCTTTATTTTATGGGTCCGTTGTGGTTAGAAAATATGGTGCCTAAGTTAACCATTCTTGGGTCTTGTAGAAAAGCACATAGTTTATGTAGGTCGTACCTTGAGAACATGGACCAAGGATTGTTTTGAAAATCATAGGCGTTTTGATAGTTTGGTCCAACGCTCCAAGGTGATTTTAGCCTTTGATTTGGGTAGGAGTTTTCTCTCCTTTGGAAGGTGCTAGGTTGATGATGCGAAGACCTTTAGTTTTTATAAAAACTTTTTCTTTCAGAAGAACGGTTGTTTTGAAAAGAAGGTATTCGAGCATATGAGTTTGAAGGTCTCATATGTCGTGTGGGTAAAAGAGGTCTAGGGTCAACTCGAGGTCGTGTGTATCCAAGACCATTATGTGAGCTTGAGTGATGTTTTGTTTCCACTCTTTTAATGGGTGCTTGGTGACTTCGAGTGTTTGCAAAGTGAGTTTGAAGAGTTATAGGTTTAACAAATCTAGTTGACGCAATTTCTTTTTGACTTTGTTTTACAAACACTATTGGTTTGTTTGGACTTGCGGAAGTGGTTTTATCATTTTTTGAAAATCCAAGACCTTCCCTATCTTGGGACAATTTTTGACGACTTAGCATATCATCTAAAGCAATGCTACTTGATTTGAATTTTGAAAAATTTAATGCTTCATCTTGAAGCTTGGAAACATTGCTCGTTAAAGAGTCAACCTCTTGTGTGAGTTCAACATACTTTAGACAAGGTTCAACCACCTCTTTATTAGCAAGTTTTTTTACTTCAATTTCAAGATCATTGATTTTACTTAAAAGTTTTGAATTTTTATCTTCGAGAGCACGTTTTTCTTTTAAAAGTTTTTCAAAAGTTTTAGTAAAATTCTTGTTAAATTTTAAGAGTTCCTCATTCTCCTTTTGCAAATTAATAATGTTTAAATCGATATTAGAAAGATGGTTTGGATACTACTCCCACAGTAGATGGCAAAACAACATACTTCTGCCTCTGTAGTAAAGTAAGCCACAATTGTCCTTCTTTTTGCACAGCCAAAAATAATCTCGCTGCCAAGAAATTGACAACCACCTGTTATTGGATTTCCTTTCCAGATTTTCTTCAGCATAATCACTATCTAAGTAGGCTTCCAAGTCAAATGATGACACTCTAGGATACCAAATGCCCAGTTTGGGTTTGCCTTTGAGGTACCTAAAGATCCTCTTCGTTCTCAACATGAAACACACAGTGAGGTTTTTTGGAGTTACCTGAAACCTGAACAAGCACAAGAGACAGCAAACATAATATCAGGCCTAGAAGCGAGGTCAAGGTACATTAAAGAGCCAATCATGAATCTCATAAAGATGTACACCCACATCACAGCACTTCTTCATCCTTTGATCAAAGGCTTCCTGGGTCTCAATTAGAGTACTTGGGCCGTCCTTTGGCACTAGTAAAATAAACTTCTTACAAGGATCTCTCTCTGCAACATAAACTTATCCTGACTTATGAAATACCATCTTCTTTTTGTTTGACATGTAATCCAAGAAAAAAAAAGAAGGTGAGCTCTCCCATAGAACTCATCTGAAAATTCTTCTTCATTAATGCCTCAAATTCATCACACCAAAACATCTTTTGTAGAACCGACAATTAATAGCATCCACATAAACCTGTACCAACATGATATCATTCTTGTCCTTCTTGAAAAAGAGTCTTGTCAATGGTTCCTCTTCTGTATCCACTCTTCAACAAGAAAGTAGATAAAGTAGCATACCAGGCTTTGGAGCTTGGTGTAAACCATCAGAGCTTTTACAACTTTGTAGACCTTCTTAGGGAACTTAGGATCTACAAAACCTAGAGGTTGAGACACATACACTTCCTCATCAATTGTGTCATACAAGAAGGCACTCTTTACATCCATTTGATAAACTATGAATCCCATATAAGAAGCAAAGGCTAAAAAGATCCTAATGGCTTCAATCCTAGCCACAGGAGCAAAAACCTCATCATAGTCTATCCTTTCCTCTTGTCTATATCCCTGGGCAACCAACCTTGCCTTATTTCTAACTACAACACCCTCTTTTTCAATGCCTTCTTATTCTGGTAAACCCCAATTTGTCCCAATTGCCCTCTTTCCAAAAGGCAAATCAACCAGAATCTAAACTTTCTGAATCCTTGAAGTTTGCAGCAAAGCTCTCTTTCCTGCATAGCATGCAACCCAACTTTTTATCTTGTCAAGAGCCTTGAGATATCTCTCTTTCTTCTATGGGGGTTCAATCTGATAAACGGAAGCAAGCATACAAACATGCTGAAATCCCTTTGATTATTTCTTCCCTACTTTTGAAAATTATACTACCAAAAGTATGAGCTCCTAGAACTTTTGTGTACTTTACCCCTACCTTGTCTGAACTGCGGAGGTTGGATCTCCCAAGAATTTGAGTTGGTAAGATAGAATGGAGTGTATCCTTGATGTGGGAAATAGTACTAAAACAATTGCACAGTAATTTCCTAAATTAGTGAAGTCAGCTACTGCCCCCTCATTCATCATAAAAATGCATATGGTAAAAACCCCCCATCACTTGATTGTCTTAAATATCCTCAAAAGCAAGTATTTTGAAATCATCTCGTCATTGTTGTTTAGATCAGGTCCACCAGCACTAAAAACATTTAAGGGACTGACAGTACTAATTGGTGTGCTAACAGTATTAACTGTGTTAGTATTGTTAGCACTAAAAACTTCAACTGCATCATTATAGCCGTTCACCTTTTCTGTCTTTTAAGGCGCTTTCAAGCTCCGCTAAAAAGGCTTAACCCCTTAATCTTTTGGCTCCCCTCATTTGCTTTGGACCCATTAACCCCATTATGCTTTACATCTCCATTATTGCTCTGAGCTCTTTACTGTTAAGTATAAAAGACCATACGGGCAAGTACAAAGTATTCTTGAGCAGTTTCCATTTTCCTTCCATTTCAGAGTTTCCTGCATCAATATTATCTTGTGTACTTGCACTAGATAAGCTTCTTTCTTTTGGACCTGCAGTTAGCTTTATTTTTTGCAGTAACAGGCTGATAGTTCATTGAATTAGTTAAATAATCAAGATCAACACAGCAAATTAGGTCCCGATCCTCCTTACCCTGCAACATTATGTTTATTTCTAAAACGTTTATATGGCAGGTTTTCCTTCAACCCTCTGTTTCAAAGTTGAATATTCCTAAAAGCCCTTGCTAATTTAGAGAATACCCAAAACAAAAAACCCTTCATCAGACTTTTTTTCCTCAAAAAACTTTGCCCAGGTGGGTCAATGGTATTTCAAGATAGTCCACATGGCACCCAAAGTCTATAATAGCTTATGATTGTATTTTACAACCAGTTATAAGTTCAAAGGTGTCCCTTGTTTTGGAGTCTTGTGTCACTAACAGCCCTATTAAGGATCATAGCAAAGCAGTGACTAACTGCTTCAGCCCAAAACGTTTAGGTAAAAATGAATCTACCTAAGCACTGTTCTATGCAACCAGCAATTAGGTCTTGTTCTCCCCAGCAACTCCTTATTTTGTTGTGAAGTTTGGCATTACTGTATTTCCCTCTTGATCCCTTTTACCCATAGAATTCAATAAGTCCCTGTTCTTGAAATCTATCTATACCAATTTTCACATCTAATAGTTTTAACCTTTTGATTTAATTGGTTCTCAATTTGTCTTATAAAGTCCTTAAGGATTCCACTAGTTTCATTCTTGGTTCTTAAAAAGAACACCCAACTAAACGTGCGAAAATCATCAGTGATAACAAGGCAATAAGTCTTATGGTTTATGCTCCTTACAGATGTGGGTCCAAATAAGTCCATATATAAAAGCTGTAAGGGCTGACTAATAGAGCTTACTAATTTGGCCTTACAGGAGGCTTTGTGTTGCTTTCCTTTCTGATAAGCAACACAAGTGTGGTTATTTTGAAAAATCTTTGAAGGTAAACCTCTTACAAGGTTTCCCTTCACAAGTTTGTTTAAGTTTTTAAAGTTAACATGACCCAACCTCCTATACCATTTGTTAAATTCATCAAATGTAGCCTTTGCAATCAAATAAGCTATACCTCCAGATAAGAACAAATGATCTTTAGGTTGAAACTTGTACAATTGTGTTGTCTGAGGAGTCTAAGTAATATACTTGATTTTCATCAGCGAAACTTGGAAGTCAGGGACTAACACAAGACCTCAGTTGTCTGTGAAGAGAACCTTGTTCTTCTTGTCACACATCTGTGACACAGAAAAGAGATTAAAGTTTGGATTTCTTTCTCACAAAGCACACATCCTCAAAATCTAACTTTCTAGTTTTTTATTTTTCCTTTACCAGATATATAACCTTTACTACCTCCAAAAGCAACAGGGCCACCATTATAGTCTTGATATTCAACAAGGTAGGCTTTATTCCCAGTCATGTGCCTGGAACATCCACTATCAACAATTCCTTTGTTCTTTAAAGCTTTTTGTGGATCATCCTGCACATCAAATAAGAGAAATTGGTTTCTTCACTTAGGACCCAAGCCATGTTGACTTGGTACTTTCTGCCTATTAGGATCTTAAAAAAATCCCAATAATAATCGAGATAGCTCCAACTAATGAATTGGAGACTTTTGGACTCATTAGTGTCCATATTTTTTGGACCTCCAAATACAACCTGCTGCGAAGTGGTGAAGGATGGGGTGAGATCGGAGACAAGCCTTTAACAAGCAGTTTTCCCTATAGCCCCTAACACACAAACTAATTTGTTCCCTAGCAGTATTTACTTTATTATTTGTTAAACTTGATTTTTGGTTTGTTGATATTTTTAAATCCTTACTTATAGATGAATGAGACTTATAAAGTTATTTCTTTGTCTATTTTCATTCACAACAAATGCGGGTCTAGCAGTAGTTAACTTTTCTAGCAGTACAGTTTCTGATGCTGTGACAAAAAGGATTTTGTCTAGCATATTACTGAAAATATGCCATTTTAGTTAGTAACATTACTTTTGGAACCAACATTGTTTTTGGAGAATCAATCTTTGCAGACATTGTTCCATACTGGTCTAATTCTCCCCTTGACCAGTACCCTACCCATCTGTTTGTTCAATTCCAAACCTGTTTTTAGGCCATTCTTTTCTCATGAAATCACAACAACATCTAAAAAGATGCAAAAACTATCACATACAAAACATGCCTTTTTAGTGAAACCATATCCCAAACCCAGCTTGTTGGACATTAAAACATTCTAGTCTCTCTTGTTAACTTTAGGACTTGGACTACATGTGTTTTGTTCTTTAACAGTTTCCCTAAGAGTTTTTACATGCTTAACAGTATTAACAAAAGCAAAACTAGGTTTTTTTTTTCTGTCCCCTGTTTCCTTTTGAGGTTTCAAAACAAAAACCACATATTCATCATCAATGTCTGACTCATACTCCTCAATGATTGGAGCATCAGACCAAACTTTAGGTCGACTAACAACTTTGGGTTCAACTACAACTGGTTCAGGCACAGATTCAAGTGTTTTCTATTACTCAACACTAGAAATAGGTTTCACAGAGTCAAAATCACTAGTCTTAGCATCAGATTCACTAGTTTTAGACTGTTTGGACCATTTAAGTAAAATTTGACCATCAATCCAAAATCATAATTAAGGAGGCATGTAAGTTTCCTGTCATTTAAGGAGGAACTGCCATGCATTTCTATAACTTTTGTTGCAAATCTAACAATGCACAGGACTATCTTCTAATATCACTGACCATACTGTCCTAATACACTTACACCAGAAACTAAATTTTTCAATAACTTTAAGAAACCTTCATGTATTTGAGATTTCTTTACCCAAGCCTAGATTTGGTCCCTAGTTCTCATCTGACTATTTTAGCATTTAACTAAGGCCTTTATAAAGAACTTTAAAAATTTATCAAGTTTGGTTTTTAATTATTCTATTTTCTTTTACAGCTTCTGCTAATAGTTTCTTATGATATGTAAGCACATCAGTTTTATCATCTAAATCAATTTTTATAAATCTAATCTTTTCCTCATACCAAAGTTGATTTTTTTGATGAGCAACTAATTGAGCCTCTACCTTTTTTAAAGCAAGAGTTATAGCTTGAATTTCCTATACTGCATCACCAAGCGTTCCCTGTGTTCATCATATAATTTTTTTTAAGTTTAGCATATGATCCCACTCATTTCTTTTGAACAAGATGTTAACCAATTCAATTTATAGCCTGAATTGTGTAAGGCCATCAAAGTAAAGTTCTCTCATTTGCTCTCCTTTGCATGACAAGTCCAATCAACACCTTCCCTATCAAGAGTTACCAAAGCTTTAGGTTCCTTCTGTTTTCCAGGTCTCCTCCCATAGTCTTTTTGCTTATATCTAGTGTTCCCTGCATCTCTTCTTCTGCTTTCTTGATTTCCTTTTGATCTGCACTCTCTAGTAAAGTGCCATGTGTTATGGCAATTGAAGCACTCAACCTTAGTCTTGTCAAAGCCAACTGGTTTCTTGGCATCAAACTGCAGCCTTCTCCCTGTCTTCTTGTAAAACTTCTTCAGTCTCGTGGAAATCATGACCACTTGCCATTTCAAGTCATCCTCTTCTAAATCAAACGCCATCACCCTGTTCAAGATCTTCATGATCCAATTGTTTGACCCACCTTGATATGATTAGCCAAAGAAAGATTTACTTGATGTTCATCAGTGTATGATGAAGATCCTTCCTTTTGTAAGTTATGGCCAGAAGAAGTAGAAACACCATAAGCAGTACTAACATCATTAGTACTGTTAGTGCTTTCAGAAGAAACAAACGCCACATTCTGTGTGCTGGAAGATGATGCAATAGAGCCTTTAATATCATACTTAAAGACTCTAAATTTTATAGAGAACATCTGAAGCTAAAGTATCTTACTCCTGGCTTGTTCATACATAATCAAGGATACTTGGTGACCAGGTAAGCAGGTAAAGACCTAAGAAACTTTTGATTAGCATCTTCAGTGGAAGACACCTGCACCATGAATCTCAAGTTGACTCAAATACAATAAAACAGTCAAAACCTTTATGCAATCCTTCAGAGTTGGATACAAAAAAGCTTTCAAAGATTGTTGCTTGAGAATGTATTTCACATCTTCTTAGATTCATCATTGCCCACAATCCTGGATTTGATAGCTTCCCACATTTCTTTAGCATCAGTCATTTTGTGAAACTTTACTAAATGGTCTTCTGCTGGTATACCATAATCAAGGTGGGTTCCCTTACTTTCCTTTCTCTCTCTCGAAGCTAAAATTTTCTCAAGCAATTTTTTGGGAGGTAAAACCTTTATTTGTCCATTTGTATCTGTTGAGACTTGTACTGGACCATTTCCCTTTTGTATGATTTCCCATATAGGATAATCTGTATGCCCCAAGTAATGTTCCATTTTCATGGCACCATAAGTAATAACTCACCTTTCTTCAGAATAGGGAGTTTAATAGTTGACAGAGTGTGAGGGGCTTGTTATGTAGGTGTAACCGGTGGTGGTAGTGGTGGTGGATTATCACATGAAATTCATTTTCCCCCCTCCTGCCATTGAATAATCTGGTTGTTCATCGCCATCTTCACTATCGGCCTTGTTCTCCTTCTGATTTCTACACTCACTAGCAAAGTGCCCTTCTGTTGATCCCAATCTGAATAGATCTTTCTAGCTTGTTAAGGGTGGTAGCCAATATGGATAAATCCAAACTAACTACAAGAGAAACAATGACTATGAACAATATAAGTTATGCGGAAACTAACTTATTTGCTAAGAAGAACAATGAATAAAACAGAACTTTGATTACTATTAATCTGCTAGGTTACAAATTACTAACTATATATTGGTGAAACTTGTATATGAAACTTATATCTAAATAATGCCGTAGGGTTCCTTTTATACACCAAGAAAAACCCTAATGGGCTTACAAAACGTGTGAAGAGATAATGCATATCTATTCCTATAATAACTCATGCATATCTCCTAACAGTACTAACTACTTAGTCTATTTTCTTGAATCTATAGCATTCTTCATCAGCAGCACTAAGTAGAACTGGAAGTAGTAACTTGTATAAGTAGCAGCACTAAGTTGTAGGAACTTCTGAAACCACTTAGTCTATTTTCTTGAATCTATAGCATTCTTCATCACCAGCACTAAGTAGAACTGGCAGTAGTAACTTGTATAAGTAGCAGCACTAAGTTGTAGGAAATTCTGAAACCCAACACCT
This sequence comes from Tanacetum coccineum, assembly GCA_026074375.1. Lineage (NCBI taxonomy): Eukaryota > Viridiplantae > Streptophyta > Magnoliopsida > Asterales > Asteraceae > Tanacetum > Tanacetum coccineum. The sequence goes on from BQNB010010191.1 coordinate 60,431, forward strand.
TCTATTACAAAATTGTAGCATGCCCCTTTTGGCTTCGAGCTTTCACCACCTTTGTTACCAAATATATTACCGCGACCTTTTCCAAACCTATTGGCCCGATTGCCAAATTGATTACCGCGCCCGAATCGATTACCCTTGAGAAATTTCCTAGCCAATAAAGTGAATGCCTCGGCTTCTTCTTCATCAATGTCTTCGTCACTTCCTCCTTGACTATCGCTATCATCACTAGTTTGCTCTCTAGTGACTTTAGCTTTAAAAGCTAAAGACTTGACATTTTCCTTAGTGGTTTTGGAAGCTACGCCATCATTATCCAAAACCATTTCATATACCTTAAGGTTACCAGTTGGCTTATTAAGAGGAAGAGTGGCCAAGTATTTGGCTTTTCAATGGTCGTCACCTTGGCTCTCCATTTCAATGTAAGAGCACGAAGAAACTTTCTTACGTGATTCTTACTTGAGTAGTTCGGATCTAAAGATTTTAGACTGGTCGCAATAGCATTGAATTGTGTGAAGCCGTTATCAATAGTTTCTTCATTTGAGATTGAGAACTTCTCGTATTCTTGAGTGAGAAGATCAATCATGCAATTCTTGACTTGTAAATTGCCTTGGTGAGTGATGATTAGTGTATGCCAAACCTCCTTGGCGGTTTTACACATGAAGACTCACTCGTACTCTTTGCGGGGTAGGGCATTGTAGATGGTCATCTTGCCTTCTTCATTCTTGCCAAGTTTTTTCTTCTCATTATCCTTGAGAAGTTCGTACGGCGTTTCCTTCATTAACTTAGTTTCTTCGTCTTCACCTTCAAAGTAAAAATCGCCATTTTGAATGACTTGCCATAAGTCAATATCTTTGGACTTTATGTAACTCTCAAAACGGGCTTTCTAAAAGCAAAATCCATTTGGTTCTAGCAAAGGTGGTCTTTGCATAGAACACCCCTCGACGTGTTCTCTGGAGCCATGAATCTTTACTCAACCTTTTTCAAAAATAGGAGTTAGGTTTGGAATTTTTGAAAAATAAGTTTTCAACTTAAAACGATTTCTCGCGAAGGTTTTAATACTTGAAAACTTGAGTAAGCTGCTCTTGTACCAATTGTAGAACAGTAGAGGGGGTGAATACGGTTTTCTTGACTTCTTTGAAGTTTATAAAACTTCAAGTCTCGAAAGAGCCGAGTGGTGTACTAATCTACTTTGCAATGAGAACAATAGTAAATAAGGAGAAGAAGAGATAAGAAAAGACACCATGATATATACTGGTTAGGGAAGGGGGGTTTAGTCCTTTCGTACGTCTAGTTGCAGATCCACAACAATATTTCTAGTATAATCCTTATGGTGGACTAGAAATCGTATTACAATTTAACTTCACCGACTTTCAACAAAGATCGATGCTCACACAAAAGAGTTACTACCTACGCGTATTCCACTCGGAAATCCACCTTAAGAACACGTGATTGATTAACCTATGAACTCTAAAGCTTCCTGTTCCCTTGGAAGCTTATCAACCCAAACTAGATCCAAATGATCTAGGTTGATCCCACAGATACAAGACTTCCCTTACAACTCGATTGGATAAATGAAAGATAGTTGAACCAAGTCCTAACCTAACCTAGAGACTCAATTCTAATAGAAAGGGTATGTGAAAGATGACCCTCGACAAAACACACAAGTGTAGATTAAGCACTTGTGTGGCTCTCTTGCGGAGATGTGTGTTCTTCAATGTATGATATAAGAGGAGATTAAGAACACTTGATGTTTAGACTTAGAGGATTAGAGGAGATAAAAGAAAGGAAAGAATGTTTGTAAGATGTGAGGAATACAAAGGCCAATACGGGGTATTTATAGGCCAAAAACATAAAAGTGTGTAAATACAATTCGCATGTGGCGCGCTGGCTGTGCGTCAGCGCGTGGCCAGCGTGCCAGAAACCCGAACCTATTTTTTCAGGTTTCTAACTAGCTTAGTTGGGATCCAACTAAAGATTTAAAAATAGCTAGTTAGGGTACAAGAGAATATTCTTGGAATATTCTTTGCTTGGAGAGAAAGGGGGAAAGATTTGAAATTTGAATTTCAAATTCATTAACACACATGTTAAATAAGAGAAGATGAGTTGTGTATGAGTTGTCATGATGTGATGGAAAGGAGCATCTTGATCTTAGTTTAAAATGGAGGGTGAGGATGTGAAGAGGACACTTGGTTAAGTGGCAAAATCAATGGTAGAAACAAGGTTGTGTTTGTTGTGTGAGTGAGAAGTGAATATTTGTGAGACATGTTGTGTTTGTTTGAGATGAAGAATCAATCCATTGGTTGAGAATAGAATGAGGGAGTTTGGATTGATGAGGTGGCTTGATCAAGGGTAGAAGAGAAGTGTGTTTGTTGTGTTTGTTTGAGAGGCAATCCAAGGGTTAAGAAGAGTGTGTGTGAACTTAGATTAGTGAAATGGCTTGATCAAGGGTTAAAATGAGAGTGCATGTGAGTGTGTGTAATTTGAATTGTATGGAGAAGAAGGTGAATAGTGAATATGTGGTAGAGAGTGTTTTGAAAACATATGGAATATATTGTTTAGAATGTGGGAGACATAGAAGTACAACAAGTAAAAGAGAAGTACATTGTGTAAGGGAATGTGAGTTGGCATTGTTGAGGTTTATTTGGTGAAGGTTTATGTGTATGAAGGTTTGAAGATGAAGATAAGGATGAAATCAAAGGATTAATTTAGGTAAATAATCACATTGACAATAAGAGAAGAAAGAGTGGCCAAATGTGATTATGGGATTGTTTAGGAAGAAGATGTTCAAAGTGTGATGGAAAGAGATGGAAATCACTGTTGGGTAAGAGCCGTAAACAAGTGATTTAGGAAGAATGGGTAGAAGGATTGCGTAGAAGAAGTGTGGACTTGTATATGTGAGAAATACATATGAGTTTTTAAAACATTTGTATGGGTAAGGAAGTGAGAAAAGTCAAAGTATAATTAACTTTCACATACCATAAACTCAATTAGTCACTTGGACTTTAATCCATGATAATCAACAATGGATTTTATCACTAATCATCTTGATGCAAACAAGCTAAGTGCTTTGCATCTTAAGTAAAGCATATCCCGTAACGAGAAAGGATGCATTTACGTAAAGTGACCTTTGACTTAGTTTAACCAATAAGGGAGTAAAACCCGTTACGTGATTAGGAACAACGTAAATCCAGATTAAGGTCAAATGATTACTTTTGCTTGTTGGTATGTTAATAGTATGATCATACTAAGTTTAGAAAGAAGTTTCGGCCTTGGCTAGAGGCGTTTGATAAAAGTTTTGAGTTAGCGTTTTATGGAAAATGGGAGGATTCATTTTTGCTCCTTCTAAGTATAAACATCGTTTGCGTGTGTTCCTAAAATGCCTTACAAAATATAATGTTCTTACCTTTATTGAAGTTTCCACATGTGTTGGGTAAGAGGAAAGCCGACAATCGTAAAATCCGTAAAACGAACTTCGCATGTGGCGCGCCGGCCATGCGCTGACGCGTGCCCAAGGCGCCAGACATAAAAGTTCGATTTTACGGATTTTGGTTGTCGTTTGTGATTTTACGTTTTACGAACGTTTATTTGTCATCGTTAAAACATAAAGGAGATCTTAGTTATTGTTGCACCAATAAAATAACGATATTGGTGAAGGTAAGTCCCCTTTAAGTTTTGGTAGAATAACGACATCGGTGAAGGTAAGTCCCCTTTAAGTCTTGCATCCATAATAGATCATTAAACTCTTTGGCATCGTAGACTATGACATATTGATACAAGGGTAATCCAAAACCTTATTTCAAAAGGGATTGTAAGAAAACTACCTTTGATAGAACTTGATAATCATTCTTGCGACATATGTAAAACAAAAACTCAAGTCCATGCTAACCATAAATCTAAAAACAAAGTGTCAAGTAAAAGAGTTTTAGATATTGTCTACATTGACTTGCTTGGTCCATCAACCACTCAAAGTCACAGAGGAAACTCTTACGCTTTGATTATGATTGATGATTACTCAAGATACACCTGGACACAATTTTTAAAATCTAAAAACAAAGCTTTTGAAAAATTTAAAATCTTAAGAAAATTGATGCAAAACCTCCTTAATTGTTTAATTGTGTCAATTCGAGCAAATCATGGTAGTGAATTTTCAAATAATGTGCAATTTGGGAACTTTTGTGAAAAACATGGAATCTTTCATAACTTCGCGGCTCCTCGCACTTATCAAATTAATGAGATTCTTGAAAGGATAAACCACTCGTTACAAGAGATGTGTCATGCAATGATAAGCGAGCAATCCATTCCACAAAAGTTTTGGTGTTACGCCTTTAATACCACAATCTACATTCAGAATAAAACACATGTTAGAAAAAGTTTAAACAAAACACCATATGAAATTCTCAGGGGTAAAAAGCCATCCTTAGGTTATTTTAGAGTCTTTGGTTGTAGATGTCAAATAGGAACCAACACCGCACATAAGTCTAAATCTTACAACATAATCTTTTTAGGATATTCTCAAACCACAAAAGCATACATAATATTTGATAAGAAAACTTTGAAAGTTAAGGAATCATCGATATAACTTTTATGAAACATACAGAGACCATAAATCTATAAATATGAAAGATGGATCATAATTCATCTGAGCCCTAATGGGTAAGCAAAACCGACCTCAATAGACAGAAAACTCTAGAAGTGATATTATAGATCCTAGGTTAGAAAGCGTAAAGGAAACAAGTGACCATTCAATAGATCGAGTCATAGGTGGTTTGAATCAAATAACACTTAGGTCACAAATTCAAAATAATTTATTTGCCTTCATATCAACCCTAGAGCCTAAGAGTTTAGAAGAAGCAATTAAGGATGAATGTTGGACAATGGCCATGGATCATGAACTAAACCATACTTACTCGAAAAACATTTGCGGAATTAGGTCTCGTCCACCTAGGATCATACCAATAATAGACTTCAGTAACTGGATATTGAAAATAACATTAGGATGATAAAATGGAGTATAGGTTGAGCTTAAATAACGTCTAGGTTAGTAGATTGTAGGTGCCCAAACAACAAGAGTCACCCATAAACACCCTCTTATTTACCCCAGTTGCATAACATCTGTAAGTCTTGGCGTCATTACTACATGCTTATATCATACGGTGTATGGTTAAAATACAACCTAATTATGGATGTTAAAGTTTTTTAAATCGAGTCATTGAAAAAGACGCATATATGGACAACTACATCCACACCGTGATTTATTGATTTTCAAAACCATAACTATGTGTATCAAATTGAACAAGGGTTTGCCTTGTACTTACGATTAAAACATGATCTATGGCAGTATAGTGTCTATCTCATACCTAACTCGATCGTCAAAATTATTTGCTAGCAATGAGACAACCAAGTCAAATTCTGTTCTAAGATAAAAGAAACAAGGCATCAAAATGTCGTTTCATTCACATATTTGAAGATCGATATTTATTTCGAGATAACATGTGTATTTTATCATGATGAATTTGTAGAATGCGATTGCAAGATAAATTTAAGAGCGATAATACAAATGTAGGATTACTCAAGCTCTATATCGCTTAACCTACATATCACACAATGTGACAAAACGACATATTCATATCAGAAATAAACATACTCAAGTAGCTGCCTCAAGAGATTTGATCTTGAGAATGCCAAGTCCATTAAGACACCAATGTCAACTAATTTGAAACTCACCTTGGATAAGGATGGAGTCTCAGTTGATAGCTCTAAATATAGATGTATGATAGGGTGTTTGCTTATGGTCTCTGATTAATACCATGAGACTTCAGTTTAGTTGTATAGTTATGGCACTCCAAGACAAACCCTCTTGGATCTCACGTGGACGTGTTTTACGAATATATTTTATATTACATAATAAGAGAACTCAATTTTCTAGTACTGTGGTACCACCAAATCCGACTTGTGGGTATTGAAGTTTGTGTCTACGCCGACTCGGATCACGCATGAGATTACGTCGACAGAAAAAGTACAAGTAGAGTATGGCACCTTAGTTGGTGGATGTCTAACACAATGGTGTTGTAAGAAGCAAACTACTCTCGCTATATCCACAACTGAAGCCGAGTATGTTGCAGCCGGAAGGGCTTGTCAACAAGCTTTATGGATGAATCAAGCTATAAAAGACTACGACATTCACTGTGAAGATGTATTTGTACTTTGTTTACTACTAAGGTTCAATTGAGTTATGTAAAATCCCGTCCACACTCTCGAAACTAAGAATCATACGCGAATTCGTCACCTCCGTTATCTTCGAAGACAACGTTCAAAAGGGAAATATTCTTAAGGAGAAAGTCGCATCTGAAGACAACATCGCCGATATTCTTACCAAACCTCTGAAACGTGAAACGTTTAACTATCTTAGATTAGGACTCTGTTAGGTTTAAGAAAAAGACTCGGTTACCCTGTGTATTGTCTAGAATAGCATAGTTCGTAGTTGAATCGTAAGCGTATGACTTATGGTGTTGGGCAGAGTCTTTACCCATATGTTTGCAACTCCAGAGCCCACTTTGGGGCATATTCCTCTTGTATTAAAAATACCCTTTTAGAAATGGGATGGGTTTGGTGTTCTTTTCATAATACACACACGTAATGGTGTTTTAATCTTCACTAGGACTAGTCATCTTTCTTCTTTAGAAATTCGGCCAACCCATCATTCCTAGGCTTGTGTTATGATTTCAATTTTCATAAGTTTATCATTATACTAAGTATATAACAATGTCTAGTAATGCAGATGATATCCAAGCGGTCGGTTTCTGATACCCGCCCTCTTATGCTCGATAGGGACTGATTCCGAATCTATGGTCACAACGAATCCGATTGTATGTAGGGGGAAAGGAAAAAATGGATTGCATAATTCTTTAGTCGATTGATCAAGGACCATTTGAGCTGTGAAACACACTAGGATCAATCGGAACTACCACCCTTAGGGAGGTGTCTTCTTGGACCAGAAAGGCTGCTACATACTGAGGGACTCGCTGTGACACGGAGAAGTATACGATACGATGCAGTGTCCGTGCCACCAATATTGTGCTTAAATGGATTACCAAAGTCGTCTCTATAAGGCTCACAATCACAACATTGAGCAAAGAAGCATTTTGTTGGACACGTTCAAAATGCTTCTTGCAGGTTCTGTTGATGTCACAAAAGAAGGACAAAGATTCTCTTTAGTTGGTATGATGAGTTTGAGACGGTTCAAGATGTTCCAAGTGAAAAAACTATCAATGCAGTTACTATGTTCGCTTTTTCCTCAGTCTGGTCAGCTGACATGAGGAATATCAGAGTATGAAATGCCTAACATTCACATCACTCGAACTCAAGTTTCCACGTGAACAACTTGTTCACCTGAATGGCGAGCTAGGTTACGTGCTACAGCGTTAAAGACCTGCAACAAAGGTCTGAAAGAGGAAAATCACGAATCAGTTGTATGCATACTTAAAACACACATGAGAAGCATGCTGCTCACAAGATCGACTGATTATGAAAAGATCACCCAGCATACAACATGATCAACTTGCATTTAATGTCAACGGTCCAACCACTATGCCAAATCTTCACATGTCGCAGTCTCATCTATATTTCCTTCTTCTCATCAACAAACCCTCAATCACTACAATATCCACAATTCCCTGAAACATCACAAATTGATTCCGGATACACCCAAACTGATGAAATACTTGACAACCTAACCAAACAAATGGCACTTCTTGCCCAATCATTCAGAGCTACACTTCCTCAGACGAACAATCAACTGCGTCGCCTCTCGTCTAACACCGTTGTGTCAAGGAAACCATCAAGATGGTCCGGCGTTGTAACTTTAGAGGTCTCGCAAGCGGAGAATAATGAGAATTAGAGGTAGTGTGTGCTCGGGGAAATGGTGTTGCAGGGCATTGAGGCGTGTTCATATAGAGTTGGGAATGCCAATGCAGGTCAAGGAAAACCGGTCAAGTGTTATAACTGTAATGGGGTTGGACATATTGCAAGGAACTGTACTCAGCCGAAGCGTCCACATAATTCTGATTATTTCAAGGACAAAAATGGGGCGTTGTATGCAAGCACAGAGAATGGTGCAGTTTTGGATGAATGATGAAACGTATATTTTCTGGCTGGTGAACAGGGAAACACTTGGATGCAGATGTGGAAATCAGCCAAGTCCAAGGCTTAGCTCTGAATGAGGACAATTTTTCAAGCAGAGAAGGTACGCTTTTGATTCAGATGATAATGATGAAACCGGCTGTCAGGATAATATTCATGGCCAATTTGTCCTCAGTCGGGTCAGCAAATCCACAAGCTGGTCCATCTAATGCATCAATCTTATCTGAGGTACATATTCTGGAAAATGCTATTGATCATAGTGTTACTAATCAGGACGAACATGAGATTCATAATGAAGTACAACAGGCAAATGTTATTGACTCAACTAGTGTCGATATGGGTAACAGTAATGTTATTCCATATGAACAATATTTGTCGGTCGATAATATTTCTGTTGTACCAAGTTGTGCATCTTCCGCTCTAAATGATGTATGTGTGTCGTCTGATAATGATGCGTTCGTTCCTCATGACCCAATAGCCACTGAACTTAAGATCTACAAGGAACAAGTTGCCATTTATGAGCAACGTGCTAAGTTTGAATTGACTGAACGTGAACAGCGAATGGATGATCAAATGCGTATGCTTATTCAAAATCGTAATAAAACGGAAGAAAATCTTAAAAAGGAACTTCATTCTGTCAAGTTGCAACTTAATTCAACTATGGAAAACAACAAGATAATTGAAGAAACTGTAACGACTTTGAAACAAGAGTTTAAACAGAAAGAGTCCAAATTCCTGACTGATTTTTCCAATCTGAAACACCTTAACGATAAACTTGAGAATAAGCTTCACTCACAAGATCAATCCATTCAAACTGTCCATATGATGTTAAATCCTACTCAGGTGTATGACCAAAAGACTAAAACTGCGCTAGGTGCCCAGAACCCTTTTTACCTCAGACAGGCCAAAAAGGCCCAACCGGCACTATATGATGGTGAAGAACTTCTTAAGACTCATCATGTGCTGGTAATTGTTCCATCATCTGAGGAAGACCTAGAGTTAGCAGAGACTACAAGAAATAAACTGCATGCAAAAATAAATGACTCTGCCTGTGTGGAAAAGAGGGTTAACATTACACCCCCTAATTACTCAAAAGAAAATTTTATGGCAACATTCACCCCTCAGACTCAACTGACACCTGAGCAAGTATTTTGGTCAATAGATCTAGAAAAATGTAAGGCCGAAGAGCTAAAGGTCAATGCCCCACCCCTGCCTGTCATGCCACCTGCGACTGTGTATCCTCCCAATACACCGGTCCATCTGGTACCTCGAATGCTTCCAACTACAAGTTAAGTAAATATTGGTATGTATGTAATTACTCAACTATTTTGGGACTTTGAGAAAAGTTATAAAAAGCGTATCACACCAACGGGTATAACTGAAGGGGAAAGGGGTTTTGAACAAACAAAACGGTGTTACTTAACCGAAGTAATTCCATTTTTCAATCTACTCAAAGAACATTTTGACAGAGTTCAAAAATCTTTGGTCACTGAATTTAGGGAAATGAAAGTCGTTTTTAAACATTTGGAAGCCGAGGTGGACCAGAATGAGATAGATTTAAAGAGTGGTGAGATTGAACGAAAAAACCTTCTCATCACAAATGAGAACTTAATTGCTGAATGCTTGTCCAAAGATGTGTTTTATACTGCAACTGATTCTGTATTAAATGTGTCTAGATTTTCTGACATGCATGATGCGTTCACTATTGCTCAAAAATGTATTGCCGACCTTGAATCTAAAAATTTTAATCTGAGAAACAAGATTCAAAATGATGATCACGACTCAATGATAAAACATTTTTCCAAACTTGAAGTTGAACACTTCAACTTACAATTAAAGTATCAAAATCTCAAAGAATGTTTTGGAAACAAAAAACTAGTGACGTCTTCGGATGCTCCTTCATTTGATTCACTGTTTGTGATCGGGAAACTAAATGAACAGATTCAAAGTCGAGGCAATACGATTCGTGAATTAAAGAAGAAAATCTCTCGCTTAACAAAGAAAAATAGTGATGCAGATCCCATTCTTGACCTTAAGGCGTTAGTGTCTCAGAAAAAAGATTTAACTGCAAAACTCAATGCCCTTCACGATCTTAATGAGCGCTTTCGGGCAGAAAATGCAAAAATTAAGCAGCATTACAAGGAATTGTATGATTCAATTAAAATAACGAGAGCTAAAACCATAGAACACACAACTTCTTTGATTGAAAATAATGATAACTTCAAAAATCAACTTCAAGAAAAAGGGTTTGCAATCGCAGCATTAAAAATGAGTTAAGAAAATTAACAGGAAATAGTGTGAATACTAAGTTTGCATTGAACCAATCCCCCTAGACTCAAGAAGAATCGGAAGTGTCAATTACACTATAACAAACACCATAAGAAAATGTAAAAAACCCTACGTGAAATATTATATAACTAAGGTGAAAAGACCATTTGATATCTTCTTGCATCTGCTTGCCGTTACACTAACCCTCACATTAGCTGTAGAATGATGGTAATAGGCATAGTGTTACTAAAGACTAGCCCACGCGAGAAAACATAAGGCCTCTACCAATTCACTTAGAAAGCGAGTCACTTATATGTCGAACAAGTGAAACCTCAACTCATAAACACACCACCACACAGTTGAGCACCATAAATAATTCAACTAAAGCTCCAGAATTCCCTCTACATGAGTAAAAGGTGCCTCAGCAGCTAGCAAGTCAATAGCCTAGGAGCAATACGAAAAAGATAAGACCTTGCCGGCTAAAATGCCTTGAAACAAGTAGAAGCCCATTGCTAGGATTAATAATCGAATGAGAAACAAAAGAATCATGATGATTCTATATTAAGCTATAAGCGGTACTATAATTACATTTTTGCCCCCCGAATTCTAATACTTCATGCAAAACTAGTAACAAATTCTAATATTGAGTTAATTATGATCAATAGGTTTACGTTCTGAGGTGTTTGTTAAGCAATCCCCTGCCACTAAAGTTTGGCGGGTTAAGCAAGTTAAGCAATTGGAAGGCACAGTGAAAATTGATTACCACTATCGCCCCATCAATGCTGACCCACAGGTAACTATTTACATATATCAGTGTCCTTTAACTAGGAATACTCCACCTAAGGTCTTACCTACAAAACAATGGAAGCCCACTGGTAGACTTCTCCCGTTAGGAAGACAGTGCCCTTTCGTTAGGTCTACTGCTCTTAAGAGTAACTGTATGCCAGCTGATCCACAGGAAACTATTGCCCCATGTACAATAATCTGTGTCCACTAACCAAACCGGACCCCAATTGCCAATTAGGGATCTAATGTAATCCAAATCACCATTACGCCTTTGGTTCAAATGCAGGTTGTACAGATCCGTTCTCCTGGATATTTAGACCATCAGGGCTTTGTCAAAACATATGACTGGAGATCGCTCACGGCACCAGGGAATATTGGTGAAAAGGTTTATCGAGACTGTTCGAATCAAGAACACCACTTTGTGCATTATGGGGTATGGGATAATGACAATGGATGACGAGTAATTTCCAGGGTATACTATGTAGAACGTGACTAAGACAGCAACATTTTCTCTGTCGATAATTTTGTGATTGAGACTTAAAGTTGCCTTCATAAAGCACACATGCTTCGCCGAGACTTAGATTTGTCGACCTATTAAAGGAAGTCATAGCACGAACTTATACACCATTTTTGTTGAAGATATGATGAGGTCCTCTCCTATTTGCTTACTGTCTAAAGCCTCCAAGAACAAATCCTGGTTATGGCATCACCGCCTGAATCACTTAAACTTTGGCACCCTCAATGATCTTGCTCATAAAGATCTTGTTAGAGGTATAACCTTGTTAAAGTTTAAAAAGGATCAATTGTGTTTTATGCCTTATGCCAACTGGAAAGAGCAGGAAAGCTACCCACAAAACCCAAGGACGATTAACACCATTATGGAAGTTTTTATACACCCATTACACAAAGATTTATGCAGACCGCTGAGAGTTTGTGGGGCAGAGAAGTTAAAAAATAATGGGAATAATACAATTTGGTAATATCGATGACCTACTCCAGTTTACATGTGTGAAGTTTTTGAGATCCAAGAGAACTCATGCTTTTGAATCGACCTTTAAAACAACTTCAAGTTGGTCTCAACAAAACTATCAGGTTCGTGTGGACTGATAATGGCCCCGAATTTGTGAATAATGCCTTAACTAATTACTATGAAAGCGTCGGCATTACCCACGAGAAGACCGTTCCAATAACTCTTTAGCAGAATGGCGTTGTTGAACGAAGGAATCGCACTCTTGTTTAAGCTGCTCGTACAATGCTGATATTCTCTAAGGCTCCCTTGTTTCTTTGGGCAGAAGTTGTGGCTACTGCCTGTTACACCCAAAATCGATCCCTTATACATACTCTTCACAACAAAACCCCATATGAACTTGTGCAATACAAGAAACCGGATCTCTGTTTTCTACGATGATTGGGCTCTCTGCATACCCCAACAAACGACAGCGAAGATCTTGGAAAATGAATCAAAGCATACATTGGTGTTCTATTAATTTTTTTGTTGGATACGTACGCAAACAAGAAAATATACATTGCTGAAAACCACTTCAAAGATTTATATACCCGAGGTGACTTTGAAGACTGTACTTTCTAATTCTTCAAGGTCACCTGAACCGACCTACCGACCAAAGAAAGACGATTCTCTCATTGCCGGTCAACTTATGGATAAGGAATTTGGTATTTCAAAAACAGGGTAGAAGACAATCCAGCTGGCATAGAGAAGGATACCAGACTCATTGAAACCTCACAAACTCATCGCTGGGAAGCTACAGGTCTCGAGATTCATGCACGATTACAAGTTCTTGACTCCTCACGGGCCGTAGTGTTCAAGACAATATGGAATGCATATGATCATGGCTCTTCAAAAAAATCCACAGTTCAGTGATGGGACTCCTACATCAAATAGGATGAAAGCCTTAGACTACATGTCAAGGATTCAAGTATAACAATGTCAATCCGGTTAAGACCAGTTCTGACCACAAATGGATGTTGATCAAGAGCATTGCAGTCATGTTTGCTATCAGTAAAGGCGTAAAGCTCAGGCGAATCTCCGAACTTGGAAAGCATTGTTGGTGCCGAATACGAGAAGGAGACTAACAAACTTCTTCAAAGAACCGGAATATCACATCTCTCTATTATTTTAGTAACATCTTGTGTGGTGTAATTGTAATATATACTGTTCATATTGTACATTCTTAGTAGTGATTTGTAAGGTGACTCTAACAGACCCTCAATTATTGAGGGGAGATGTTCCTCTATCAATAAACATTTAATCAGACCACATTTTCTCCCAATTTTTCTAACTCATTTAAATCAATTGAGATCCTAAATCTCAACGGGTTTGACATTTTTTACGTGTTAGAGAAAGTGATTTGAAAAAAAATAAAAAAAAAAAAACAAAAAAATAAAAAATCTGATAAAAAAGTATCTTTTTAACTCAAGTGTAGGCTCTCCCATATTGTTAAACTTTAGAATATCTGAAGCACAGTATTTGATGGGAGCGAATGGTGTATGATGGCTATTGTGGAAATACCAAAGACGCGACCTTGTAGTTTATGAAAAGTCCGATTATGTGGTCTAATAAATTTGTTATTAGACTTTATTTTGTTTAGTTTAATATAGCTTGTAATAAGGTTTATTATGCTTTAAGTAAGAAATAGCATAATAACCAAAGTCTAGGGACTAGTATTGACAAGTTAGGAAAATAAGGAAGGGAAGCATCCCTCCCATTGCCTATAAATAGCCCTCTAATCTTCATTAGAGGGTGATGCCCTTGTAATTAACTCTCATTTTCCCTCCATAATAAGATTTGAATTTTCCCTTTACTTGCCCTCATTCTCTCTAATCTTACATGTTGAATATAAAAAAAAAAAAAAAATTTAAAATTTGATTTAAAGATTATTGACCTATCAGTGGTATCAGAGCCTGCTTGAGCAATTCCGTGATGTTTTAGCTTATTTGGTTCAGCTTATTTCTGCTTATTAGAGCTTATTCAGTCAGATATTATTCGGTTCAGATGTGTTCAAATTCAGTCCATTGCTTATTTGGTCCAGATTCAGTTTATATAGTTTAGCAAATTACTTGATATGTTCCAATTTAATGTTTAGATCCGAGTTTGACAGCTAAGTTTTATACATAAGAAATTGATAAACTCGTCAGATTCAATCATATAAAATGTGTTAAGAACTGCTTATTTCACAAATTCGGAATTGGTCAACGGTCAAACTCGGAAGTTATGATCAAACTCAGTAATCTAACTGCTTCGAGTTTCAGATTTAGTTTCCAAAAATGATTCCGAGAATGATTTTAACAAGATAGTTCATCAATGAGTAGTTACACAGATCTGTGACTTAAACATTATAATGTTACACTTAACTGCTACAACATTACTTCACAAATTCGATTACAGATATACACATTCGATAACTGAGTCAACTTAGCAGACTAAACTTAGTATTTACCGAGTTTGCCGAAAAAGAAAACAAACTGAGTTACTGAACAACAAAAACAAACAACATCTACAATATCCATAGTCAATCCACAATCAAATCCTTTCTACCCTATATCCCCCTTCAATCAAATCTCACCTTCATAACATCTACCACAAACTCGAAACATGACTCATCAAGATTTTTCGTATGTTATACTCAAAAGAGATGACCTTTAAAGATCAAGAACACGAAAGAAATATCATCATTGGTCATTGTGGAAGCAAATCTTCTTTTCAATCTTCGACATCTATCAAGAACGAACAAGAACAAGATTGTTCTTGTCCTTCTTTGTGTCGGTGGAACCAAGAAACTAAAAAAAATAATAGATGATAGAACTCTACCTGAGATCTTGGTTGAATAACAAGACCTTGAGGGGTGATTAATTGTGAGAAACGTGAACATGATGTTATTTCGAGACTCTTGTGTTTATTTGAATAAACAAAGGGGTTTTGTTGTTCGTTGTGTCTTGGAGATTTACAAAGAACAGGAAGATGTTTTGGTAACCAATGACTGAAATGAAGTGAATAAGTGGGTAGATTGACTTTAGAGACTGAAAAAGAGTAGATGGGTGGCAATTGAGTTAAAACTTATGTTTTGTGTGTGCTTGTGTTAATGTTATAAAAGAAGAATGTAGGGTAACACAAGAACTAAATCGATTCTAACGAGTATATTGTTTGTGGATTCAACCTGGACTGGTAAATAAGTTAACATTATATTACTTATAATAGCTATAATTTGGGCCATGACAAATACAAAAGATGAATATATGGTTTGTGGTCTATCCGAATATTCTTACTAAATGATTAATAAAGATGTGATGTCCGATATTGTAAAAGAAGTAATGGGCTTTATTTTGTGTTGTTGTGATAAACTAGCTTAGCCAAAATTTGTTAACACATGGGCTGGATATTATGGATTGGACTGGGAATTATAATTGATGGGCTGACTATTATGCGAAAAATGGAAAAATGAAACATCACTTATTGCTTAAAACGATCCGAATAAAAGATTCACGAAAACCGTTTAAAAGGCTAGTCAAGGGATTTAATTGCAAGAATTGATTACAAAGATGATTCGTTATCATTTATTTGAAGTTAGTACCAACTAGACTTGTAACGGAATGGAGAGTTTGTATTAAGTATTGTAAGTTGATCGAAGCCACCCGAAAAGACCACTTCTCTTTGCCGTTTATGGATCAAATGCTCGAGAGACTCGCAGGAAATGAATACTATTTTTTCCTCGATGGTTTCTCAGGTTATTTTCAAATACCAATCGAACCAAAGATCAGGAGAAGACCGACATTCACCTGCCCATACGAACGATTGCTTACCGCCGCATGCCTTTTGCTTAAGCAATGCACCAGGCACGTCCAAGAGGTGTATGGTTCTATCTCCATGATAAGAATTGAAAAGACGATGGAAGTTTTCATGGACGACATTTTAGATTTTGGAAATTCTTTCTCTAACTGAGCCTTTCAAATTTAGAAAGAGAATGCTTAAACGTTGTGAAAACATAACTAATTTGGTCAAATGGAAAAAGCCATTTTATGGTGAAAAGAAGGCATCGTTCTTTTGGACACAAAATTCAAAGACAATAATAGAAGTCGACAAAAGCCAAAAAAGACAATGATTTGCTAATCAACCTCAACCCAACTACGTCAAGGTATTAGGAGTTTTTCTCAGACATGCAGGATTTTAACTGTAGAATTTCATCAAGGAATTTTCAAAATTCTCGACCATACTCATCTCCTGAGGAAAAACACTCCTTTCATTTTCTCCGAAGAATGCATTCAAGCTTTTCAGATTTTAAAGAAAAAACTTACGGAAGCTCCAATTCTGATTGCCCCCGACTGGGACCAGCCCTTTGAGCTTATGTGCGATGCGAGCGACTATGCCATAGGTGCGGTTCTGGGGCAACGAATTGAGAAACACTTTAGGCCTATACATTATGCAAGCAAAACAATGACCGAGGCGGAATCGAACTACACCACAACGGAAAAGGAAATGTTAGCCGTGGTGTATGCCTTCGAAAAATTCCGGTCATACCTCATCATGAATAAAAGCATAGTGTATACGGATCATTCCGCCCTTAAATACCTCTTTAATAAGAAAGACGCCAAGGCGCGATTGCTCCGGTGGGTTCTCCTCCTTCAAGAATTCGATTTTAAAGTAATTGATACGAAGGGAGCCGAGAACTACGCGGCCGATCATCTTTCCCGATTAGAAAACCCGTATGAAAATGTTCTCGATCCAAAGGAAATAAACGAAAATTTTCCTCTCGAGACACTTAATATGGTGACTTCTCGTGGTAACCCAAGTACCCCGTGGTTTGCCGATTATGCAAATTACCACGCGGGGAATTTTATTGTAAAAGGAATGTCAACTCAGCAGAAAAACAAATTTTTCAAAGATGTCAAACATTATTTTTGGGACGACCCTTTTCTATTCAAAACTCAAGTGATCCGGCGATGTGTTTCGGGCCAAGAAGCTGTCGACATCCTCACAACTTGCCATGGTGGACCCACCAGGGGACATTACGGTGCCAACTGCACCGCCAAAAAGGTTTTTGACTCAGGATTTTATTGGCCCACAATCTACAAAGATGCCCATGAGTTAGTCAAAATCTGCTACCTATTACCTCGAATATGTGGAAAGGTTGCTAAGTACCAGCGGTATCTCGCTAGTGAATGTTGTCAAGTGACGATGATCAGCACCGACTACAAAAACCAGCAACAAAGGGATGGGGGTGGCAAACCGATAACAACACCAAGAAACCAAAACCTCAATCTACTTCATCTCAACCACCCAAACCCAAACCTGTACCTGCTAAGCCTCGGGAAAAGAAAAGAAAGCTGGCTATGGACGCCACTGAAGCACCATCTCCAGCCAAATGATTAAAATCTGGTATGGTGGTGAAGAAGTGAACTCTTAAAGACTACTCAACAGTTGGTAGATGAGTTGGTAGATAAAGGTGTTCCGGCGGATGAACCCAGGTTTGAAGATGAAGAGGTGGATATTATTGCAAACAAGGTTATGAGAAGGAGAGCTTAATGGATGCTTAACCCATCACCTCGGGGGCCTTACTTCCACCGGTGGTGATCAGAGAACCCGAACTTGGAAAATTTCAACCACTTCCAGAGGTACATGGAAAGGGGAAAGAGAAAGTCAGTGAGGAACAAGCTGCTCAGGTTCTACTCAACCTTCAGACTCCAAAGAAAAAGAACCCTGCTGAACAGTTCATCTTTCAGAGGCGCACTCCTGCCACAGCAGAACCCTCTGGTCTCGTTGAAACTTCGTCACTGTATGCGGAACTGGGTCTAACTGTCAGTGAGACGGATTCTGATGAGGAAGTGTCTCCTAAGACGAATGCAGAAGCTCAAGAGGAAGGCCAGGGTGGAACAAACCCTGGTGATGCTGGCGTGTCTCAGACACCATCAAGTCATGTGGTTCACGCTGGACCAAACCTGGATCACATGGACTTGGGAATCGCTGAAGCCTCATCACAACCTAACACAGAGCAAATGGATGAAGAATTCACTGCCACGGCTTATCCAAAGGTTCAGGAGAATCTTAAACTCCCAACTGAAGGTGATGTGAGACTTGAGGATCCTGCAAGCTCAGCTGCAACCCTGTCTTCTCTGCAAAACCTCGACAAGGAAATTAGCTTCACCAATCAGTTCCTTGCGGAGAAGTCACAGGAAGACGAACCTGAAAAGACCAATACTAAAGTGGAAGTTCAATCTCTGGTCACGTTCCCATACATCAGGACACCTCGTCAGTTCCTCTAATGACCACTCCGGTTATTGATCTCACTGTCTCTCAACCAGCCTCCACAACGGTTCAAGCTTCACTACCAACATCAACTGCAACAACAGCAATAACAACAACAACAACTCTTCCACCACCTTCACCTCAACCACAACAAGGCATTTCAAATGATTATCCATTCAACCGGATTGGTGAGCTGGAACGATGTATAGCGGATCAGGTGGACGCAAATCAAGCCCTAGAGGAAAGGTTAGACAAGCAAGGGAACATGATCCACCAATTGGAGACTCAAGACTTGTCTAGAATGATCAGAGAGCAGACAGTGGAATATATAGACAAGCAAGAGATTGATCAAAAAATCAAAGAAACGGTGAAAGAGGCTGTTACCGCATCAGTTCAGTATGCAATGAGAGCCCCTCTTCATGCTCGCTTCAAGGATCTCCCTACTTCTGACATGAAGGAGATTCTGCTTCAAACGCAAGCTTTGGGAGATGATGACATGGGCCACGAGGAATTCACAGGGATGGCCTATAATGAAGCATTACAAAAATCTATTCTTCGTGATGAAAGAGAGCAATTTGATGCTGACAAGGCTGAGGAGCGTAAAAAGATGAAGAGTAAGCAGGATTCACCAAAAACCCCACATGGGTCACCTCCTCCTCCACCGTCTAGGGCATCAGGGGCTTCCGGTGGGTAAACTGGAAGCCTCTGATTCCGCTCAAGATCCTCTTCCACCACCACAGTCTCCAACAACCAATCCAGATGATCAGTCTCCAGGCTCAGCTGCTCCGGGCTCGTCCAAGACAGCCGCTACTACTGCATACACAGCCTGGACAACGACCACCTCCAGATTCGAGCCCTCTGCCTCATCTATTCCCGAAGACGTATTTATGCATGAATTATGCATGAAGAGTCAGACTTTGAAGCTCAGGATATGGTGTCTGATGATGAAGATATCGGCAGTAGGCACATTCCCAGAGTTAATCTGAATCAGGATTGGTTTAAGCCTCTTTCCGAAGACGAAAGACCTGCGACTCCTGAACCTGCTTGGTCCATTCCCTCATCAAGTCTACCTGTCCCCATCCACAACTGGGCATCTGCGTTAGCCTCCAGCTACGTACCTCCACCGGAGAACTCTCTGCTTTCACAGACCGGTGATATTGGAGTGTTTATTGATTGGTTCTGCAAGAAGCAAGGAATCACAGAGCTCACACCGGAACACTTGGAAGGTCCTGCATATGAAGTTGTCAAAGCCTTCCATCCTGACGTGATTCATCTCCAATTTCAGATGGAGGAATGTCACAAGCTTCTGACCAATCAAGTAGACGACAGACTTCTCAGGTATAACGTCAGCAGACCACTCCCATTGGGTGGTCCTCCAGGTCAAGTCACGATTCAGACAGAGTTCTTCTTCAACAGAGATTTGGATTATCTATGATTTGGCAGCAAGGGTGACAGACTTGCGTTGTCAATCACAAAGATGAAAGCTGCGTATTATCCTGATGTCGGGCTAGAACAGATGGTTCCAGATCAGATGTGGATCGAAGAAGAGTGCATGTATGACATTTCTGCAACTTATGGTATCTCCCACTGGTGGTTCAAGAGACAGAAATTCTACATCGACCGACACTCAGCAGAAACCAACCGAAGAGCTATTGTCAGGACTCACATGAGAATCCTAAGTGTCGTCAGGATCGAAGTCTTTTCGATTTACGGGTACGATTACATGAAAAAGATAGTCCTTCGAAGAGCAGATAATCAGGAATATACTATTGCTGAAAATGACTTCAAGGATCTGTACCCGAGTGACTTTGAAGACTTGTACTTGTTGAACCTTCAAGGTCACCTGAACCACCTACCGCCAAGGGACAAGAAGATTCTCTCTACTGCTGTCAACTTATGGATCAGGAATCTGGTTATCAGACAACGGGTAGAAGATTTCCAACTCGGCATCGAGAGTTACCAAACTCAGTTGAACCTCACCAAACCTCGCTGGGAAGCTACAGGGCTCGAGTTCATGCATGACTACAAGATCCTTGACTCTCCAAGAGCCATACTGTTTAGAGACAAGTATGGTATGCAGATGCTCATGCGCTTCAACGAAATCCACAAGTTCAGTGACGGGACTCTACAACAAATAGATGAAGCTTTGGACTATCGGGTAAAGGAATTCAAGGTTAACAAGAACAATCCGGCGCTGAATACCAGGTTCTGGACCACGAATGATGTGATCAAGTGCAAGCAGTTCATGTTTGCCATTCAAAAGCGGCTAAAGCTCAGGAGAATCTTCCGGAACTTGGAAAGCTTTGTTGGTGGAAGAATACGCGAAGGAGACTACAGACTTCTATGGAGAACCGAATGATGACATCTTCTCTGTAGCTTCTCGTACTTCTTGTGTAGCATATATTGTAAGCTTGTACATTATTAAGTAGTGTATCTTTAGGTGTTATGTGTCAGTGTATAAATTTTTCATGAGTTTTTCGTTAAACTCAAAATCCTTCAAAATTCTTATACCTGACACTAATAGATTCCCTCAGTAATTTGAGGGGATCATTAATATGTTCCAATATCGGTGTGTATTTAAATCAATTGAGATCCTAAATCTCAAAAGGTTTGAAATTTTTGATCAGGGGAGAGAATGTGATTTAAATATTAAATCTGATAAAATGTGATCTATTAAGACTCAAGCAGGTTCTCCTCCCTCCATGTGCCAAACAATTTTGAATATCGACGCACATGTTGAGGGGGAGCAGTTTCATGAATCAAAACAATCAAGGTACTAATGCTTTGATGTTTACATCGCCCGTACCTTGATTGATTTTCAAATGGTTTTATGGCGAAGACAACTATGGAAATACCAAAGACCGACCCTGTAATTACTTTATCGGAGTTATAAGGATGGTAAGGTTAGGTATGAGTTCCCATGATCCCGCCAGAGCCGGAGGGATCTACCCAGGGACAATTCACTAGTTAGTGTAGAAGTCCTTAGGTATGATTACAAAAGGAGTAATGTGAATAAGGGAATAGTACGGACTGAGATGGAGCTAGTACTGGAACATACCCAACAAGGTACTAGTAATGAAGTCTCGGTAAGCACTGAAGGGGTTGAAGAATGAAAAAGAAATGTAAAGATAAATGGTAAAAAGAAAGCAACCCTTCTTTCACATTAGGCAGAAACCGGGTCAATACATATGTTGGCATTGAAGACAAGTATCATGGACCCAGTGATACGCTGCACAACC